>CM077158.1:77544900-77653640 GCA_039583875.1 Platanthera guangdongensis | reverse complement strand
CAGATGAGCGGTGGTGCTGGACTGGGAGTCCCTCGGCTTGGAGTGCGTAGCAGGGGAGAGTTTAGCGTGGCTCAGTTGACCTGGATTGAAATGCAGAATGACTTGTCCGATCGTATTCGAGAAGAGACTAATTTTTGGATGTGGAGTTTCAGCCATTCGTGGTGGAAGCTCAAAAGGGCGAGAGCAGCGCCTGGAAGATGATTGACGGGATTCTGAGGAAGGATGAAAGGATTTGTGTACCGCAGTTCGGCAAGCTCTGTGAGGAGTTGATGTTTGAGGCTCACTTCACAAAGTACTCCATTCACGCCGGGCAGTACAAAGATGTACTTGGATATGAAGAAATCCTTTTGGGGCCTGGACTGAAGCGGGACGTAGCTTTGTACGTGAATCGATGCCAAACTTGTGTCATAGTGAAGTCCGAGTGTCAGAAGCCGGGCTGGTTCCTGAAGCCTCTTCCAATCCCCGAGTGGAAATTCGATGACATCTCCATGGATTTTGTGCATGAGTTACCTAGATCACAGTAAGGTAACGACGCGATTTGGGTGATTGTGGATCGCTTAACCAAAGTGGCTCACTTCATCCCAAATCCGAAGGAGGATAGCGCGGAGAACCTGGTGGAGATGTATGTTTGCAACATTGTGCGACTACATGGGATTCCTAAAAGTATAGTCAACGATCGTGACGGACGTTTCACGTCCAAGGACTAGAGGTTGGTTTAGAAGAGTCTGGGCACGAAGCTAAAGTTTAGTACGGCTTTCCATACTCAAACGGACGGGCAAACCGAAAGAACAAACCGTACTATGGAGGATATGCCGAGGATGTGTATTCTTGACTTCGGCAAGAAATGAGAGGATCACCTCTTCATGGTGGAGTTCGCATACAACAATAGTTACCAGACAAGTATAAAGATGGCACCATACGAAGCTTTGTATGGGAGGCGGTGTCGAACACCGATGTCGTGGATAGAGGCGGGAGACACCAAACTTTTGGGAAAAGAAGTGCTAGCGGATGCTTGTGAGTTGGTACAGACCATTCAAGAGCGCATGAAGGTGGCTCAAGATCGGCAAGCAAAATATTTTAATGCTCTCCACATGAAGCTGGAGTTCGCGGTAGGCGATTGGGCCTATTTAAAGATCAAGCCGTTCAAAGGCATTTCACGGATTCGCCGACTCAAGAAGTTGATTCCAAGGTTTTTGGGACCTTTCGAGGTTGTTGAACAGGTGGGATAAGAAGCGTACCGATTGGCGTTGACCGCAGAGCTGAGTGGATTACACGACGACTTACATGTCTCTGTCTTGAGGAAAGCCCTTGGTAGAGGCTAGTGTGGTAATCGAATCGGCATCCGTGCCGATAGAGGAAGTCTTGAGGACGCGAGTCCGTCCAATTGCTATCGAGGACTCAGAAATTCGGCAGTTGCGGAACAAAGAGGTCAAACTCGTAAAAGTCCGATGGGACAACTGCGTCCGTGAGGAGCTCTCTTGGGAGCGGGAACAAACCATGTTGGAGGAGTATCCAGAGTTTTTCTGTTCAGTATCATTTAAGTTTTGTGTACCCCTTTTTGCTTTTTGGTAATTTCGGGACAAAATTCTTTTAAGGGGGAGAGAGTTGTAACGACCCAAAATTCAAAAGAGGGACGAGCATCGTCGAGAGCTAAGTTTGGGTCTTGGTAAGGGTCACACAGCCTAGGACACGGGCGTGTCCATGGCCGTGTCGTGCTCAGGTTCGTCAAGAGCCTGGGAAGTCGACGATTTTCGCTCGACGAAGTGTCGAGACAGTGAACATGGCCTAGGACACAGGCGTGTCCAAGGTCGTGTCTTGCGCGTGTTCGATGAATTTTTCGCGAGGTCGACGAAGAGGCAGTCGACGATCGTCGAGACTTCAAACACGGCCCGAGACACGAGCGGGTCCCAGGCCGTGTCCTTCTCGGGTTGTGAGTCGGCTGTGTAAGGGGATTGAACATGGCCTGGAGCCCAGGCGTGTTCGGCCCTGACACGGGCGTGTCAATTTCGACATGGGCGTGTCGATTACCCGTGTCCTTCTCGGGTGGGTTTTGATCCTGTGTTGAGGGAGGAGCACGCCCAGCAACACGGGCGTATACTGTTTGACATGGGCGTGTCAGCTTTAACACGGGCGTGTTCAGAGCCCGTGTCCTTTTTTGGGTGCGACAGTTTCAATGTCGATTGAGGCACACGACCTTGGACACAGGCATGTCATAAGCCATGTTCGGCCCAGGTTTTTAATTTTCAGTTCGTATCGTGGTCGTTCGTTTCCTTCTTTTGGGATCTGATGGTCCAGGGTTGTCCTTGCTGAGTCAAGTCCGGGAATAGGGTTTGGGAACACTCATTCTTCATCAAGTACTCTCTTTCTAAGATCTAGAGAGAAGGGAGTGCAAGGAAGGAGGTGAAGGAGAGATCCGGCTGACGGAGAAGCTTCGGTGCTCCAAATCGCGAGCCGAGTCCAGATTCGTGGAAGCAATACCGTTGCGAAGGTTTTCATCTGGCTAGATTTCTATGGCTAGGAAGAGGGGTCGGAAGGTAACGACACTTCTCCTCCTGGTTTTAGGATGCGTGTTTAGCATCTTTTACTTTTTAGTTTTTGGGCACCCAACTCTCAAATGAGAGGGGTTTGGGTCGCCAAGGTTCAAGAGGAACCTCCGGGTCGATTGAGTCCGTCCCCGACATGTTTTTGCATTAGAGATCCGCTCTGTTGGTGGATTAGGCATTGTGGGTGAAAGCGTGGTCGCGACCGTTAGTCCGACTCGGTGATGTTGCATGCGAGCTTTAAGGATTTTGTAGAAATCCGTTGCGGCAAGATGCTATTTGTGACGTTTGTGCTTTCCCCCTTTTCTCGAGTGAGTATGTATAGTCGGAATCGGACAAGGTTAGCTCCACAATGACGCTAGATGGTTTTCTTGGTGGACAAGGTTAGCTCCGCATTGGCGGTAGATGGTTTCCTTGCTGCACGGGGATGTTGCAGTACAAATGAGGGATCGGGGTGGGAATGATTATGGATTGTGATGTGCTAAGGAGTGGCTTTGTCTCCGTGGTCGTCTGGCAATCCCGTGACGTGCATGTCATGTGTGGAGAGTGTCCCGACGAGGCTAGTCCCCTTCTGTGAGACTGACGAGAATGCCAAGCATGGGTCAAGCCCGGGAAATGAGGCCATGAGCGGGTGGGGTCCAGCAAGGCTTCTTAGAATCGGTCAGTGTGTTAGACGAAATCCTGACATGGGAGGTCAGAGTTTGCTGGCAAGCCCGGGTCTAAGACTACGAGTGGGTGGGGCCTTGACAAGAATTCCGTGTGGAGGCCTGTGTGCCGTTGGGGGAAATGCAGTACCCCTTTAATTGCGCCTAGATGCATACGTGATAGTGTGCCTTGGGTGAAGCCCGGGTTTTGTATACATGTTGCATAGTAGGCCATTTTCTTTATATGCTCAACATTAGAGAACGTGCATGTTGTTTGAGACATCCAAGCCTGTTCTTTAGTACTTTACTGGTTTATGTATATTGTATATGAAGTGCTGACTTGCAGGTTGGAGGGGTACCCCGGGGTCCATTAGGGGCGGCTGGGAGGAGATGTGTTTGTTACACAGTTTGAGGTCAGCCTTTGCTGACCCACGTTACAACCAAACTTTTACAGGGCAAGGATCGCAAGTAGGAGCTAGCTCACCGACCAAAAAGGCATAAGCCTCATGAAGTGTTACCAGCTTCGCATTAGCTCTACTTTTGTGATATTGTATGTTTGATGTTTTTGACTTCCGGCTTGCACGCCGAGGTAGCTTAGGAGTGCCTTTGCACTTTGTTATGATATGTATTGATAGAGTTTTTGGACTCTCATTTGTTGTAAGGCCATAAGGCCGTTTCGATACTCTTGTGTATGTAGATAATTTCTAGTCTTGGTTGATGTTTCCGCTGTGGTTTGTTTATGAGTTTTGAGATTGGGTAGTTATATCAACTTATAATACTAAAGCTGTGGCGTCTGTATGTTGTGGGACCCCGGCCGGACCCATATTATACGGTCATTATAGGGGAGGTGTTATAATATATGTCAACCATGCCCAGCTTGCTACAAACATCTGTGAATGAAGTAACCGGTTTTGTGAAGAAACCAGCCAACTCCTTATCAGAGTAACGAACTGCGTACATATCTGATTCTTCAGAATCTCTTCTCTAATAAAATGGCAATCAACCTCGATATTTTTCTTCCTCTCATGAAAGACTGGATTCTTTGAAATGTATATAACTGCTTTATTATCACAGAACATCGGTAGGGGATGATCATAAAACTCTCCCAGATCCAGCAAGATAGTGCGAAGCCACTTCAACTCACAAGCAGTCAGAGCCATGCTTCTGTACTCTGCTTCTGCACTCGATCTGGCAACTACAGTCTGCATCTTGCTCTTCCAACTAACCATATTTCCTCCAACGAAGGTTCAAAACCAGATGTTGATTTCCTGTCGCCCTTATCATCTGCGTAGCTTGTGTCAGTATAAGCCTCTACCTTTAAATGTCCCCTTTTAAGGAATAAGAGCCCTTTCCCCGGTGCACCTTTCACATACTCGAGATTCTTCAAAGATGACTGCATATGACACTCCCTAGGAGCTTGCATGAATTGACTTACTCTCCCTACCACATAGCAAATATCTGGTCTTGTAATTGTTAGATAGATGAGTTTACCAACAAAATATTTGTACCTGGTGACATCTTCAAGAAGAGGGGAGGACTCACTCCAGCATTTGTCATTTCCAAAAGTCATAGGAGACTGAGCAGGTTTAGCTCCAAGAAGACATATATCTTGTAAAAGATCCAATGCATACTTCGGCTGTTAAAGAATGATAGAGAAAGAACTTAGGAGACCCCATATCCTTTGTAATAAAATGTCAGAGCAGATGCTGCTTTGTCATATCAATTCCTTTCCTATCATCCCCTGTGAGAAGAATATCATCCACATATACTGCAAGAATTACAAGACCAGATGAGGTCTTCCGAATAAACAAAGCATGATCTGCAGCTCTTCAAACAGACCCAACAATAGAAATAACATCATTGAACTTATCAAACCAGGCTCTCGGACTCTGCTTAAGACCATAGATGGCTTTCTTCAACTTAGATACCTTAGACTCCCCCTGAGCAACATACCCAGGAGGTTGCTCCGTATAAACTGTCTCATTCAAATCACCATAGAGAAAGGTATTCTTGACATCGAACTAAGACATTTACCAATCTCTGTTCACAACCACTAAAAAAGGACACAGATCATAGTAATTCGGGCAACAAGAGAGAACGTATCAAAGAAATCCACATCATAAGTTTGCATAAATACTTTGTCCACAAGCCGGGCCTTGTATCGTCCAATAGTACCACAAGGAAGATACTTGATGACAAAGACCCAGCGACATCTAACCACATCAGCACTAGGAGGAGTATGAACAAGAGACCAAGTACCCAGTTCAGTCAGAGTTTTCATCTTCTCATCCATAGCAGCCTTCCAATGTGGAATAACAAGAACATCACGATAGGATGCGGGAAGAACATTTGTCGAGAGGGCAAGGGGAAAACTTTGCACCAGAGGAGACAGTCGTGTATAAGACACCACATATGCAAGAGTATGTTGAGTGCATGAACGAACACCTTTCTAAAGAGCAATTGGAAGATCAAGATCAATCCAGTCTACTTGCTTAGTTCCATCCAAAGGAGAGACTAGCAAACCAAGAGCTATTGGCAGCGGCTCAACAGATGAATCAGAAAGAGCAGGAGAATGACAAGGAGAAGAAGGAATGGTACGCTCGGGACAAGGTGTCAACACAAGAGGAAAAGAGACTGGATCATCAGAAGAGGGAAGAATGGAGGAAGGTGAAAAGAATGGGATATCCTCAAAGAAAGTGACATCGACAGAAACATACTGTCGGCGAAGAACATGATCATAACACCTGTATCCTCTCTGTGTCGAACAACAACCCAAAAAGATACATTTAGGCTCAATTTGTTTGGGCGTTTCGGTGCTCCGTTTTGGGCAAACGCCGCCGGAAGGCGGGTAAACAAATGAAACTCCGGCGGCGTTTGCTCCGTTTCCACCCGCCCGACTTGAGAAACGCCCCAAAAAGCTCCGTTTGTAGTAGTCACCTCCCTCCTCCGTTTCGAACACTCCGTTTCCACCCGCCGGATCGATCCGCCACCGCCGAAACAAATGAAGCCTTAATCGAGCGGGGCGACAGTTTGTCACGACTAGAAGAAGGAGAGAGAACAAACACAGTGCACCCAAAGGCACGTGGAGGCAAAGGAAAATGATTCGCATATGGATACAAGATAGAAAAGGGGGTTTTCCCATCGATAACAGATGAGAGAACACAATTAATAAAAAAAGCATGAGAGAAGAACAACATGACCCCCCCCCCCTCCTGTTGGATCAGCCACATATGATGATTGGGATGCTTCTGATGCCTTGGTCCTCACTTGGTTGGCTAACAGTTTGTCTGATGAATGTCTTCCCGTCATCAGACATGATCACACTGTCAAATCTGCTTGGAATCATCTTACTGCTCTATATTCCAAGGGGGATTAAACTCCGCGCATCTATACTCTATATGTGGATCTCTTTGCTCGTCCTGTTATGACCCCTGCTACTGCTTATCAAGAAGTCCAGAGACTTGGGGCTGCACTTCTTCTTCAACATCGTCCTTTTTCTGCTGATCTTACAGAGCAACAAAAACATTTTCAGGAACTTCTTGTAGTTTGCTACTTACTTCGTCTTCCTGATTCATATGACATGATTCGTCAACAGATTCTAGGAGAGGCAGATACTCTGACTCTCGATGCTACCGTTGCTCACATTTCTGTTGTTACAACTCTTCTTCAACGTCATTTACCATAAGCCGCAAACAATGCGACCAAAAAGCAAGGGAGGGAAGAAGCAGGATGAAGTGAGGGAAAAGGAAACTGCGAGGTTACAAAAGTCAAACCACAAACAAAACGGAGCAAAAAAAGGAGCAAAGGACCGGTTTTCCTCTAATACCAAGTGAAAAAATGAGAGAGAAATGAACAAGAGGTAATTAAACCTCAAATTTTATTGCTCAAAAAAGGTAATCATTACATAAGTATGCCCTTTATTTATAAAAAATGGGAGAGGTGAGAGATTATAATACACGATGTGGGACTAAACTTAAGCCGGGTAGCTTGTGCGGTTTGACATATACAAACCGCGCACTACATAAAATACAATAATACATCCTGTGGCCACTAGAGAAGATCGTCATAATCTATGGAAGACCGCCAGACAAACCGTCATGCCGTACCTACAGGATGCCACCTGATCGCAGTTACGGCAAACCATCACTCCATTGTTATGGTTTCAATCAAACCACTATGACTTCACAAGAACGCTGCGACTAACACCTAAACCACAGCTGCAACCTCCTGCAAGGCTGATGCAGATTAACCCTAGATCACTGATGCGGCTTTATACAGGCTGTAGTGGTTTCACCAGACTGCTGCAACAAATCAACCAGACAGCTGCGGCTAACAACCGAGGAATCACTGCGACTTCAAACTAGCCCGTTGGACAACCAACCTAATAGCTGTTGTGCCAAACCGCCAGAAGCCCGACAGGACAGGCCGCTGAGGCTAGATCGGCTAACCGCATGAACTGAGTTCCAACACATACCATGCTCTAGGTGCTTGCTTCAACCCATATAGATCTTTTCTAAGTCTATAAATAAAATCAAGTGAGTTATGAATAACAAAACCTAGAGTTGTTCAACATAGACTTCTTTCTTTAAGTCACCATTCAAGAAGGCTTACTTCACATCCATCTGGTAGACTTTAAATTCTTTGAATGCAGCATATACAAGGAAGAGTCTGATGGCTTCCAATCTTGCTACAGTGGTAAAGGTTTGATCAAAGTCAATACCTTCTTCTTGTTTGTACCCCTTAGCTACTAGCCTAGCCTTATTCTTGATTATAATGACATTTTCATCAAGTTTATTTCTATAAATTCACTTGAATCCAATGACAATATATCCTTGTGGTCTAGGAACTTGTTCCAGACCTTTTATCTCATAAATTGGTTCAATTCCTCTTGCATAACTACAATCCAGAACTGAGCTATGTTGGCCTCTTCAAATCTCTTGGGCTCAACCTGTGACAGGAAACTTGCATACATTGATGTATTAATGCTCTTTCTTCTTGTCACCACTCCTTGGTTTGCATCACCAATAATCTGGTGTCTTGAATGATCTCTTAGATGTTTGACAGCTGGAGGCAGTCTTCTTTCAGCATCAGCTTAAGTAGTAGATTCTTGCTGATCTTCATCCACTTCAAGTGTGCCTTGCACTCCTTCTTGAATATCCACTCCATCTTGTATTACTGGAGGAGCTTTCTTGATGGTTAGCTTTTCCATCATCAGCTCTATGCCCGCAGTACTAGAAGAGGAGCTTGGAAGCTCACTGTTAATCATGGTAGACTCATCAAATACTACATGTACAGACTCTTCGACAACTTGGATTTTCAAGTTGTAGAACCTATAAGCTTTACTATGATTGTTGTACCCAATAAAAATCTCATCAAAGGATTTGGCAACAAACTTAGTCACATAGGACTTCTCATTATGAAGCACATAACACTTACTACCAAAGATCATAAGATAGCCCAGATTTGGTTTTATACCCTTCAAGATCTCATAGGGAGTCTTCTTGTGGCTCTTGGTTATAGAGGCTCTATTAAGGACATGACATGTAGTATTTACTATCTCGACCCAGAAATATTCTGGGAGAGATGCGTCACTTAGCAAGGTCCTTCCAGCCTCTACGATAGTTCTATTTTTCCTCTCAACAATCTCATTTTGCTAGGGTGTTCTTGGAGAAGAAAATTCTTGATGAATCCCTTGCTCTTCACAGAACTTTGTCATGCTATCAGACTGGAATTCAGTCCCATGACCACTTCTAATTTTGACCATAGTACTGTTTAGTTCATTCTGAATCTGCTTGACAAAAGTCTTGAAGACATCAAGAGTTCCAGACTTTTTCTTAAGAAAAAAAAACCTAGACAAACCTAGAATAGTCATCAACCACCACAAGGGTGTAGACTTTTCTACCTAGACTATGAACAGGCATAGGACAAAACAATTCCATATACAAGAGGTATAAGCACCTCACAGAGTCTTTAGTCATGATGCCCTTGAAGGAATCTTTGGTCTGCTTGCCCTTTTGGCAAGCTGAGCAAAGGCCTTCCTTGGTGCATTTCATCTTAGGACCATTCCTAACTAGCTCTTCACTAAAGAGGTTGCCAATAGTCTTATAATTAAAACGAGCTATTCTCTTGTGTCATTGAACACAATATGAGACTTTCTCATTTGCCACTAGATAAATAGGAGAGGCTGTATCTAGACACAAAAAGTTTAAGTAATAAACATTTCCACTCCTAGTGTCTGTCAATATGACCTCTTGGTCACTTGACCTCTTAATCTGGCACTCATCCTTGTGGAAGACAATGACATAACCAAGATCAGAGAGTTGGCTTATGCTTATAAGGTTGTGTTGTAACCCTTCAACATAAACCAAATTTGATATTGTGACTATGTCATTGGTAATCTTACCATAGTCTCTTGTCACTCCTCTATCTGAACCGCCAAAGATAACTTAAGGTCCATCCTTCATTGGAGTGTACTACTTTAAGTTGCTCCTTATTCCAATCATGTGCCTAGAACAACCACTGTCCAAGTACCATATAGGGGTATGGGCACTTGGACTATCCTGTAGCAAATAATTTATCTTACCTTAGGACCCCAATATTTATTGGGTCCTAGGCTCTGATTAGCCTGAAGAGGAATCTGTCTTCCTGCAGATTTTCTGACAGGAAGACTAACATTTATTCTGCACGCACTTGGATTGTGCCAGCAATCTAGGGCAAAATGTCCCCACTTTCCCACATCACCAACAATCATGAATGTTGTATCTTCTTTTTTGAGCAGGTTCTGCAGTATGGTTAACTGCTGACTGAACAGAAGAAAGAGGTACAACAATCTTCTTCAAGTTTCTTTCAGCAAGACTTTGACTTAAGCTGAGCCTTCCAACAGTCTTTCTTGGCTGGCTCTAACTGCCATTTTCAGCAACCTTCTTTGCAGATGACATGCTATTTATAGCATCAGAGATAGCTAGATCTGGCTTACCAATAGACTTGCCCTTGGTCTGTGTCTTTGCTGGGTGGTCTTGAGAGTTAGCCACTGCCACTTTCTTGAGTGAAGGGGCTGGTGAACCAAACATAAATGGTCCATGATGGGTCATTTGGATTTCCTCATGAGGAGCCTTAAATGCACTTATCCCCATACTATACCTTCCACCATAGCTGTAAACATCTTTGTTCACACTAGTGGATCTACCATTCATCCAGTTACCAAAGATGCTTTCTTAGTAATACCTATTTGAAGGCAACATCAACTTCTTAAAATGGATGGCAGGCTTAGAAGCCAGAGGCTAGAATGAAGCTTTCCCTTTCCCTTTGGAAGGGACAACTCTAGTGTTTCCCTTAAACCCTAACCCCTTTTTACCCTTTTGAGAGCAGAAGGGGTATATCAAGGGTAACACAGTATTGGGCTTAGAGTAACTATCCACAATTATCTTCTCCTTCTGGAGCTTCTCTTCAAGATCTCTAATGAGACTATTCTTGAACTTGATGGTCTTAATCTGGATGAGAGTCATGACCTTATGTTGGCTGACTTCCCTTGTCTTTTGATCCAGCAGGGTTGCCGTCTCAGCATGCTGGGAAGCTGCTAGTTAAAGAGAGGTGATCTCCTTAGATTGCTTTTGGCCAACTTCTTGCTTCTCTTGAAAGGATCCCGAAGTGCACCATACCTGTCAATAAGTTGATTGACATCTTCCTTGGATTTTGACCCATCATCATCACTGGGTAATGATGCATCAAAATTTGGACTAGTCTCATAATCTGATTCAGAAGATGAGCTGGATAGGGAGACTATCTTTTCTGGTTCAGGCTGACTGTGGTTGGATTCTTCATCAGTCCTGGCCATCATCCCATAGTAGATGATGACTTCTTCTTCATCTTCATCCTCCTCCAAGTTACTATCTGAGTGTGATAGAGGGGCCCTGATCCCTATCCCAGCAGCTGGATATTCATCAGCTTCTGCTTCAACTACTTCGACAATAACTAGCCATATGTAGGCTTCTTCTTCTTCTTCTGAGTCAGAGGATTCCAAGTCAAAATCACTCCAACACTTCTCGTTCTTTGCAATGATGGTCTCCTATTCTATCCTGGCAGCCAGCTGCATCTCATAAGAGAGCAGCTTTCCAAATAGAGTGTGAGGGGGAGCATCAGCCAGCTTTGCCACCTCTCTAATGACACAAATTTTGGTGTCCCAGTCTCTAGTTAGAGACCTCAGGAACTTGTTATTAAGCTCATAATGACTGAAGACCCTTCCACAAGTCTTCAGCTCATTCACTATTTTGAAGAATCTTTCATAACAGACAGCTATGCTCTTTCCCTTGGACTGCCTGAAAGCCTCATACTCCTAATTGAGCATGAACTTCTTATCATCTCTGACCTCTTTAGTTCCCTCCATATAGACCACCAAAGTGTGACGTATGATATTTTTGGTATGTAATTACATATATTCCACACATATGTATGTATATATATACATATAGATAAACAACAATTAATTGTATCCCCTATGATGAAATATATGAAATCAGTGTCGAGTCGGCATGGCCTTAGATTCAAAATCTTTTGAAGTTTTGTGGCGCTCGTTTCGTCTTAGTGGTATGGGTATATATTTTTATATATAATGCCTTTTGTGTGTGGGTTAGGAGGTAATATAAGAAGCTATAAGTGGACACACTAGATGGTTGGGTTGTCTTCTCATTCTTCATTTCTAGTCGGTGTTGAATTTGGTGACCGGGCGGTCTGGCGGTTTGTCTTGGCGGGTTGAAGCCCGCGCGGTCTGACGGTTTGTCTCAGCCGGCTTGGAGACCGGGCGGTCTGGCGGTCTACCCTGGCAGTCTCTCTTCCTCTCTGGTGGTAGCCGTGCGGTTAGCCCTGCTGTCTAACCGCGCGGCTTGTGCGGTTTGTTTTGTATAGTCCGCTCAGTCCTGTAAATTATAGTCCCACATCTCTTATTTGTATTCTCTCATCTCTCCTCCATTCTATATAAAGGAGGGCATACCTTTGTAATAGATACCTTTTTTGGATAATAAAATTTCAATTATTCAAAAGTCTATCCGTTTTTTTCTTTTCTATTCGCTACTTTTAACATGGTATCAGAGGACACAGTCATTTCCTCCTGATTCTGTGCGCTCTCTGCTTCTAGCGGCTTGTTTTCCGCTATCCGCGACCTCTCTCGCGGCTTGCCTTCTCTACTGTCCGCCGCCCTGTTCGCGCGGCTTGTTTCTGTCCGCTGCCCTGTTCGCGCGGCTTGCTTCTTGGTTCTCTTCTCCTACTGCTATTCGTCGCAGCGACCTGTTTCCTTGTCGCCGCGCTCCTTGCTCTTTCTTGCCTCTCCGACTTCCTAGTCTTTGCGGCTTGTGTCTACCCGCTGCGGACTTCTTCTCCCTGTCCGCTTCTGTTTTCCCCATACCCGCTTGTCCCTATACTCGCGGTTTGCTGCTGTGATCTGCCTGACCGTGTGGGTTGTTCCTTTCTCACCCGCATCTTGGTCGCGGTCACCTGCTCTTCTCCTCTCTTCTGTTCGCTCGGCCTTTTCAGTCCGCGCGACCTCTTCCCCAGTGTGCCTTTGACCTCTTGCTAGCCGCTACTGTTCGCGCTCTACTTGTTGTTGACTTCTACCCGCTCCTGCTTGCTAGTCGCGTCGGCCTCATCTTTTGCCGTGCGACCTGTTCTCCTCTGTTCGCCCGACTTTTCAGGCCGTGCGACTTCTTTCCCTCTGCTTTGCTCTGCTTCTTGGTCGCGGCCTTCCTAGCCGCCCGAACTGTTTTCTGTTCGCCCGGCTTGGTGCTCTTTTCTCTTCTCGCGGCTTGTTCTTATCATCGCGGCTTGCTCCTCTCTTGCTTCCATGGCTTTCCCCTCCTCCAGCTTGTCCGCCTCCGTGGTCACCTCTTCTGGTAGTGCTCATGTTGTTACTCGCGGAAGATGGCTCATCGACTCTGGTGCAACCAGTCATATGACATGCAATCCTCAATGTTTCTCTCTTCTTGACACACATGCTCAGTTGCCCCCGGTCATTGTTGCTGATGGATCTCCCTCCCCGGTCCATGGGACGGGCATGGTTCAAGTCACTCCATCTCTCTGCCTGGCTGATACCCTCTATGTGCCCAAGTTTCCGTGCAATTTATTATCGGTTACTTCTTTATGCAAGCAACTACGGTGTTCTGTCATATTCACCCCTAGCTCTTGCGCTTTTCAGGATCCGGACTCCCAACGGACGATTGCTACCGGGACTGAGAGTGGTGGCCTCTACTTCCTCGACAACGTTTCTGCTCTATCCGCCTTCTCCTCCTCCTCTACAGATCTTCTCCAATGGCATCTTCGCCTTGGCCATGCTCCTCCCCGAATTCTCCGCCAGCTCCTGCCGCACCTCCCTCCTCATCATCCTCCTCTCAACTGTGATGCATGTCAACTTGGCAAACATCACCGCTCATCCTTCCCTCCAACGCAAAGTCGGGGCTCTTCCCGTCCGTTCGACCTCGTTCACTCTGACATATGGGGTCCCGCTCCTAACCTCACCATCGGTCGGGGTAGTTCCTATTTTGTCACCTTCATTGATGATTTCTCTCGATGTACGTGGGTATATCTTCTCAAAGATCGCTCCGAGCTGTTCTCTGTTTGGACCTCCTTTTATTCTATGGTTAAGACTCAGTTTGATACGTCTATTAAACTCCTTCGTTCTGACAATGCTAAGGAGTATCTTAGCCACGACTTCTCCTCCTTTTGTATTCACCATGGTGTTATTCGTCAAACAAGTTGTGTCTACACCTCCCAACAAAATGGGGTGGCAGAACGCAAAAACCGTCACCTCCTCGATGTCGCTCGCACTATGATGACTCAAATGCATGTTCCTCGCTCCTATTGGGGATATGCTGTCCTCCTCTCCTGCTATCTCATCAATCGCCTTCCCTCCACAGTTCTCCACGGTTCTACCCCCTTCTCCATTCTTTATCCAGACAAGGATCCATTTCCTCTTCCTCTACACATCTTTGGGTGCACCGCTTTTGTGCACTCTCCCGCTGCCACCCGTGATAAACTCTCACCACGTGCCACCAAATGTGTCTTTCTGGGCTACTCTCCCACTCAGAAAGGCTATTGCTGCTTTGACCCTATTACCCGCAAGCAATTTGTCTCTGCGGATGTCACCTTCTTTGCCAATGCCTCTTACTTCTCTCCCGCTTCCTCTTCTACTCCTCCTGATCCTACTTCTCATACCAACCCATTAATTCCCTCTGCTCCCACTGATGTTCCGCCCTCTCCACCCACTCCACCGTCTTCCCCATCCTCATCATCTCCACCCTCTACTCCGCTTTCTCCCTCCACTCCGCTGCCATCTCTCTCTACTCCGGCCAGCTCTCTCCACCACGGATACTCCGGATACTGAGGCACCTGCTGACCTGGATCTCCCGATTGCTCTTCGCAAAGGGGTTCGGGCCTGTACCCAACACCCGCTTGCTGCAGTTGTTTCCTATGATCGTCTTACCCCTGCTCGCAGAGCTTTTGCACTGGCTATCTCGGCCACTGGCACCCACCGTTCCTACCAGGAGGCCCTTACTATTCCTCATTGGAAAGCTGCCATGGATGAGGAGATTGCTACTCTCACTGAACGGGGTACCTGGACCCTTGTTCCTCCTCCTTTCGGCACAGATGTTGTTGGTTGTCGCTGGGTCTTCGTGGTGAAGTTTCTCCCGGATGGCAGTGTGGATCGTTATAAGGATCGCCTGGTTGCCAAGGGTTTTACCCAAACTTATGGGGTTGATTACTTTGACACTTTCTCTCCCGTGGCTCGTCTCAGCACTATTCGGGTTCTTCTCTCTGTGGCTGTCAACAGGGATTGGCCCATCTCGCAGCTCGATGTTAAGAATGCCTTCCTCTATGGTGATCTGCAGGAGGATGTTTACATGGAGCAACCTCCTGGGTATGTTGCTCAGGGGGAGACACGGGTATGCCGGCTAAAGAAGGCTATCTATGGCCTCAAGCAGAGTCCTCGTGCCTGGTTTGACAAGTTCAGTGGCATTGTTGCGGCCATTGGTTTTACAAGAAGCTCAGCAGATCACTCCTTGTTTGTTCGGAAAACCGCCTCTGGTCTTATTGTTCTTGCGGTTTATGTTGATGACATTCTTCTTACTGGCGATGACCAGAATGGGGTATTGATGACCAAGAAACACCTTCGTCAACATCTGGTAACAAAGGATATGGGCTCCCCGAAATACTTTCTGGGGATTGAAATCTCTAGAAAGCCCAACTCCATGGTCCTTTCACAACGGAAGTATGCTCTTGATCTTTTAAAGGAGGCAGGACTGACTCGTGCTAAACCTGCACGTTGTCCTATGGCTGTTGGAGAAGACAAAACTTGGACAGATGACTCACCTCTTCTCTCCGATCTTACGAGATACTGGAATCTGGTGGGCAAGCTCATATATCTCACGGTAACCAGACCCGACATCTCTTATGCTGTTGGCAAGGTGATCCAGTTCATGCAAGTTCCGAGGGAGTGTCATCTACAATCTGCTCTGAGGATATTAGAGTATATTAAAACTGCTCTAGGGAAAGGACTCCTATTTCAGAACAATGGTCACCTTAGGGTTGAAGCGTACTCTGATTCAAGCTATGCGGATGACAAAGGAGACCGCAAATCGACTTCAGGTTTCTGCACATTTGTTGGAGGCAATCTTGTGAGTTGGAAGAGCAAGAAACAGTCTGTCGTTTCCAGGTCTAGTGCAGAGGCGGAATATCGCAGCATGTAATCGACTACATGTGAGTTGAAGTGGTTACGGGCTCTCATGCTTGACTTAGGAGAGGTTTACAACTATCCTCTTCCTATGTTCTGTGACAATAAGGCCGCGATACACATTTCCAAAAATCCGGTCTTTCATGAGAGAACAAAACACATAGAAGTCGACTGTCATTTTATTCGGGAAGAAATATTGAAGAAACAGATTTGCACTCCATTTGTCACTTCTGACAATGAGTTGGCAGATGTCTTCACCAAGCCGGTGTCCGCTTCCTTTTTCCACATCTGCGACAAGCTGGGCATGATCGATATATATGCTCCAGCTTGAGGGGGAGTGTTGAAGTTAGTGACCGGGCGGTCTGGCGGTTTGTCTTGGCGGGTTGAAGACCGCGCGGTCTGGCGGTTTGTCTCAGCCGGCTTGGAGACCGGGCGGTCTGGCGGTCTACCCTGACAGTCTCTCTTCCTCTCTGGTGGTAGCCGTGCGGTTAGCCCTGCTGTCTAACCGCGCGGCTTGTGCGGTTTGTTTTGTAAAGTCCGCTCAGTCCTGTAAATTATAGTCCCACATCTCTTATTTGTATTCTCTCATCTCTCCTCCATTCTATATAAAGGAGGGCATACCTTTGTAATAGATACCTTTTTTGGATAATAAAATTTCAATTATTCAAAAGTCTATCCGTTTTTTCTTTTTTATTCGCTACTTTTAACAGTCGGTTAATTTACAACATGATTAATGTGAGTTATTTAATGTCTTGAATAATCATTATATGAGGCAGTGGCTTAAGTTAAGCAGTGAGAAGAATTTTTTTTCTTTCTCTTCATGTATATTCGGTCACACCACCTGGAATGGATATGGGTGATATTGGGGTTAGGGTTTCCACTCTCTTATTCCTCTCCCTCTCAATCTTGTACGATATTTAGCGAGCACTTTCTCGCAACAACTGAGCTTGAATTTCAACAAGGGTTTACTGATCCGCATTTTCATTGGGTTGGGTTTCGTGTTGAGTCGGTGTTCCGACCTTTCTAACTTAAATGTAAGCAACATATTTCCTTTATTTGATCTGAATTTCCTCCTAATTGGACTGGATATGATGATGAGTCACTTTTGTTTTTTTTGATTTTATGACCTATGAGATTGTTTGGCCGATTGTTGGATCTCCCTTGCCTGGATGGGATTTGGGAGACTAAGTTTGCTCGTCTTTCTAGTTCTTCAGATTCTTGGCCGATTATTACTAATTGCCCCTTTATCATTTGGGGGATTGCTGCATGGATGTGATCATTCCATCTTTGGGCATTTTACATGCATGTTTTAATTTTGTTAGATTAGGTGTTTTTGAAGCTTTGTTGGTAGTTATGAATCTGCGGTTTGGTTGATTGATTTTTGTCTTCGATTTGCCTTGTTGGTTGGGTGTTCATACTTACATTTTTAGTTGTCCAAAATTAGGAGAAATTTTTGATTTATATAGGCAGGTTGCTGCCATTCTCATTCTTATTATGGGTATTGACTATTACTTTTGGGCATGATAGTGCTCTGGGCGTGATAGTGCTATATGTTGTCCCTATTCCATGATCATGATATTTCAATCTGATTCCTTCTTGGGTATCCAGATATGTGAATTATTATGTGTTGTTGTATATGTTGTTTTGTGTGATTGGTAACTATGGGAATTATCTCTTATTTTCTTGGGGACAAAACCTAAACAGTCCAAGTCACCCTATGGGTCAACGTCAGAGCTACAATATGATGCAACCCCAATAATATTAATGATTTGATTCCTAAACAGATATCACGTAGGATGGCATCACAAGATAGACGTGGCAATGATGCTGGGTGTGACTCTGGAAGGGAAAAAGTTCTGGTGAGATTTATTTTTTTAATTTATGCTCTATTTATTGCAATTCCAATGGCCTGAGGTATTATGAAGTTTTATATCACTGCTAATAATGCTCACTATTATGTATGGCCTTGACAAAGGCAAACATGCAAACAAACTTCTGAGGGGATAAATCACTAAATAAACCTTATTAAGTACATGTAATATAGTTGACACATGGTAATGTTAAGGGTATGATAGAAATTGAAAGTACATAAATGATGTTGACGGATGCCAAATCAGTCGGCCGAAAGGCATATACATGTGTTGAACGTACTGATTTGGACACTGAAACCCCTAAGGGGCTGGGCTCATTGACTGATAACTGATACATACACTGATATTATACAGATACCCTTTTCATTGCCTTAAATAAGAGTAATATGTATATAATGCTTGAAACAGATATGGATAATGATATAGTTTTTATTGTTTTACCGTTCTCATATACTGATAGAATGTTAGTTATGACATTAATATAGACAATTCTCCTTATGTATATGTATACAGTTTCATATTTTGTTTCACCATAGTGCTATTGTTGTTTTTACTAATATGTAGGTTGCTATGAATACTATTTTGATTTTACATGCGGTAGATTAAAAAGATAAACTCTCGCTTAGTCTTTAATAAAAGACTAATGGTTTTCATTTTTAACATTTTTAGGCACATGGAAGAATCAAACTAGACAACTCTAGTTCACCGTTAGGAGCATTTGATGAGATGGAATTCATATAGATGTCTTATGTGGCTCTTATGATAGTGTTGACTTTATATATATATATATATATATATATAATGATGTACCTATAGTTATTGTACTTTACTGTTATACGAACATGCACTGACACGTAGATACTATTGTGAAACTTGTATATATATATTTTGCTATGTGAGATGTGGCTTTATGTATCGCTCATTATGTTTAATGAATGTGCTAACTTCTCACTAATTATCAAGAATTATTATTGTTAATGATTGGGCGGATTACGGGTCCTTACAATTTAGTGGTATCAGAGCCAGGTTTCCAATAGCCTGGTCGCAATGAGTATGTATATGTGACGTCCCATTTCGTGTCAGACCACTCGCACGTGTTCTGAGTCAAGAAGATTGACTCAGGTTTGGTGGCATCGAGTGCATTGAGTGGACTCAAAGCAGTCGATGCCATCTAACTTAGAAGGTTTCTGGTGGGCTAAGGCATTGAGAGCATTGAGTGGACTCAACTCTCTCGACGCCAATTAACTTTGAGAAATTTTGGAGGGATAGGCATCGAGAGCGTTGAGTGGACTCAACGCACTCGACGCCAATTGACTTTGAAATTCTGGCGGGTTAGGCGTCGAGAGCGTTGAGTGGACTCAACGCACTCGACGCCATTTAACATAGTTTATGTTCCGGGTGAGGCGTGGAGAGCGTTCAACGCTCTCGATGCCATATAACTTAGAATTTTTCTAGCCGGGTTCAGGCGTTGAGAGCATTGAGTGGACTCAACGTTCTCGACTCCATATGACTTAGTTTATTCTGTTTGGGTTGAGGCGTTGAGGGCGTTGAGTGGACTCAATGATCTCGATGCCATATGACTTAGAATGTTTCTGGCCATAGCTGAGGTAACTTCGTCAAACCCAGAGAAGGACACGGGTAGTGACACGGGTAGTGACACGGGCGTGTCCCTACCCGTGTGATACTCTTGTAAATTTTGCACAATCATTGTGATTTTTCCAGAGAAGGACATAGGTAGTGACACGGGCGTGTCCCTACCCACGTGTGCCCAATCCAAGACCACCCGTGACATGGGTAGTGACCAGAGCTCGGCGAAAATCATCTAGCATAGCTCGACGAAAATCGTCGAGTAGAGCTCAGCCAAAATTGTCGAGCAGAGCTCGATGAAAAGTCGAGCAGAGCTCGACGAAAGTCGAGCAGAATTCGTCGAACTCCATGTTTCTACCTTGGCAAATTTTCGGCCCTGTTTTCCCGGATTTGTTTCGGGAATTGCGCCAAATCGACTTAAATGGGCCGCGTCTTTTCAAAATGACTCATTTAAAGTAATGTTTGGTGCTCCAATGTCAGGCCGACATGTGACGAGGCAGTTACCCTAATTTCTCACTATAAAAATGGGAGAAAACCATAGCATTCTTCCTTTTATCTCATTTGCCAAGCCGTCGCTATAAGAAACCGTCGGGAGGAAGAGATTGTTGTAGTCGATCTTCTTTTCCGTGAAGAACAAACACCTCCAAGGAGAAGAAGATGCCGCCAAGAAGGGTGACAAGATCCATGGTTGGAAATTGTGGAAATGCCGAAAATGAGGCGAGCTTCCTACCCTCTCCTTGGTGCTATATCTCTAGTTATTTCTAGGTGAGATATCGACTTAAAAAGTCTTGATTTGTGAGAAGACGGTTTCTAGGAAGAGGCCATGCTAGGACTTGTGTCCTAGAAATTAGAGTCTTCAACCTCTCCTCACTACAAATAAAGTTTATGGACTTATTCGTGAAGAGAAGTCGCCATATGAGGGTGAATAAGGGAGGAGAAACTCTGGATGTTATTTGGAAGGTTTGGTTGGAGGAAGAAGACGAACCGATCTGCTTTAAGATGTGCGCAGAAATCTGTTTTTTGCGGGCAGCAACCTTCGAGGACGTTTTTAGATATGATTCGGCCAGATCTGGGCTTCCGACTAACACGGAAGTCGTAGCCCTTAGAAATACCTTTCCAACAAGGGGTTACACGCCTCCACCAGATTCCTGTAGCCTTGGGAATCCCTGATCGAAGTTTCTGTACAGTAATCATTCCTGCATATATAATTTGCATGTTTGTTTTGTATCGGTTTTGTGTTTGGTAGAAAGATTGTAGTACAGTGGCGTTAATGTTTTGTCGAATTTAGTCTATAAGTAATTAAGATAAAATATGCTAATGACATTTGTTGGATAGATCCCTAATGAACAAATGGTGTAGTGAAGTGTACATGATCGAGGCAATTTGGTGGAGGTTAGTGAACAAATGGATTGACGTGTTGTGATGGTAGGAATGATTTAAATAGTGAATCGATAGAGATGTACTTGATAATGGTAACACATTGAATAATGATGAAGTTGACTTGAAGTTTGTTGTACATAACTTCTATTAATTATGATAACCAAATGGTTGGTGAATATGTGTGGAGTACTATTATGTTGATGGTGAACCCTTGGTGTGCTTGGATGCACGAAAATGTGGAAGGGTTGAAAGTCTGTGAGTGTTAACGCACTGGAATTATGTAATGGTAAGAGACTCAGTGTGGAGCTATTGCGTGTTGTTGATCACGAAATGTGAAATAATGAAAAGGGGGCTCAATGTGGAGCCCCGTATGAGAAATGCATGTGGTGTGAGTTGGCATGTGGTGGCATAATCCTGGGTTAAGGATAGTTTGCAAGTCTACGGGCTCGCCGGTCGTAACACCGACGGGAGTTGACAGATATACTTTGGGTGATTGAGCTTGGTACTCGGTGTTCATTCCCAAGGCTCTCCTTCCATGCCAAGTGGACAGTTGGGCTTGGTCCTCGTGCTCTTTCCGAGGTTCCTTTCGGGTCACAACCTTGGCCAGTTCAGGGCTTAGTTCTCGGTGCACATCTACCAGAGACTCCTGCTGAGCCGTAGTACACATGTGAGCTTCGTTGTTGTGTTCTTAGCTTTGAGGCGTATGGAGGCCTATGCTTGGTAGTGTGGATGCCCACCCAGTAGTGGAGAAGCCCGCTCCACTATCACCGTCTGTCCACGATAGTGATGCCTGAGAGGTTAGCTACCTACTCGAAAAGTGGGAACTTCAAGTCTGTGTCGACATAGCAGTTGCTTGAGCGTGATCATAGGTGTGTCATTACATTGCATTCATGGCATTGCATACACAAGATCCTCATCGTATAAGTTTGTATGAGCACTTTTATACGATAAGTTACTTTACTACTGAGCCGATCCTCAACATATATGTTTGTATGTGCATTCATATAAGTTGAGTTACTTTCTGTTATAGCTTTACTCATTTATTATACTACTGATATACTTATTACTGCTCACTCTATTCGACCTGTTTGTACTACTATTTTATTCATATATTGTACCCTTGTTCTTTTCTCCGCCCGGTACCGAGGAGTCGTCGGGGAGCGGATGTGATAGCCACTTAGTCTTATGACTAACGGTTGTTACGTCTTCCTTTTTAGTAGGAAACCCCGCAGACAGAGCAACAACAGGTTATGCAGCAGGACAGCCAGGACAGGACGACAGGGCCAGAAGCAATAGTGTCGTTACTACCGTCAGTGACTAATGTGAGTGTTGAGAGACTCATTTTGTAGCCCCTTTGGGCAAGTTTTACTCGTACTCTGATATTCTAGAAGCTTGCTGGTGCTTCTTTTATCTGATACACTTTTGGACTATTTACTTATATGTGGACTTTGACTTATGTTATATAATCTTGGTTGGGTTGGCAATGTTTGATATTGATTATAGCCGGCAGGATAGGCATCTTATAGTACAGGTTAGCTCGTGTGCTATTGTTACCGCAAGGCAGTTGTTCTGGGCATAAGACTCCCCTCTTGCTGTGTTTTGTGTTCCGGGTGGGGGGTCTTACAAATGGTATCAGAGCCAGATTTCGATCCTGGGACCTGTAGGTTATGGGCCCACCACGCTTCTGCTGCGATCCTAAACTAAGGAAGTCATCCAACAATGGTGCCACCCCCGTTTGATTAGTCAGTTTGGGGACAAACTGACTTAGCGAAAGCAGTGATGTGCCCATATGTAATTCACACTAAGTTTATCCAACTTTGACTTTACGATTAGCCAACCTGACCTTAGGTTTTGTACCTTACGTGTAGATCCCAGTACACGTCGAGACAGTGGGGGGCACTCTTGCCCCGTCCGTACCCACACAGGTTCAACAATCAGAGCTAGGACAGACACTCATAGATATCTTGGATGCCTTTAGGTCCCAACAAGCCCTTGTAAAACAACAAGCACCATGCTCTAATTGGTTGAGCACCTTCTGAGCTCTCTCCCCTCCTACCTACCTTCGAACGGAGTCGACATTGCGTATGGAGGAACAGATCGACACCATGCAAGGTCTTTTGGCAGGAATTAGATGTCCGAACAATATGGATGTGACCCTAGTAGTGACACTTCTAGAGATGCATGCAAAAAGGTGGTGGAGTCCCTCAGCTCCACCTTCCCTCACGAATATTAGTTGGAGCAAGTTTTCTGAAGCTTTCTTAGAGCACTTTTATCCATTCGACTGCTCGAGATGAACTTGAAGAAAGGTTCCTGTAGCTGAAGCAAGTATCCAAGTTAGTGACGGAGTACCAGCGGGAGTTTCAGCATCTGGCTAGATTTGCTGAATCATATGAGTTGGATGGCAGAAGATATTCCAAAAGATTCTACAAAGGCTTTTGAGACCCCCTGAGGCAAGCCATTTTTTGTTTATAGCAGACTCCAGCTTAACAAAAATAATTGACATGGCGAAGAGGCTAGAGGCAGACCACTTGGGAAGTGGTAAGAGACCCGTTGAGGGTTTGATGGAGGCTGGCCCTAGTAACAGAAGGAGGCATGACAACAAAGGTGGAAGAGGATACCAGAGAGGTGGCAGGCGTTTCCACCAGAATTTTAGAATGGAGCGCCCGGGTCCCACATCCGCCAGCTTGCCTCCACCTCCACAGCTTCAACAGATCCAACAACCCGAAGGGCAGTATGAGCGAGTGTGCTTCCAATGCAACCAACCGGGCCACATCCGACGTTACTGCCCGCAGCTAGTTGGGAATGCTCCTCCTGCTCCCCCCTCCTGTAGTTCCACGAGGACGAGGACATATGTGTGGTCGAGGACGAGGACCACAATGAGGAAACCCCGGACCTGCTCGGAATCAGGTGTTCGTGCTGGACATGGAGCAGGAGAGAAACCCTCAAAAGGTGGTGCAGGTATGTTACAGTTAGTTAACACATTTTCAGAATTCACCTTAAGTTGCTTAAGATGTACTAGAGGTCTAGCTTGGAGTATTTGCTATTGGTACTTAGGCACTGTTGGTTGGTGGGAAACCAACCTATATGTTATTCGATACCGGTGCATCGCACTCATTTGTGTCGGAGGACTTTGTTAAAGACCTAGAAGGAGTGCAATACTTCACTGGTATTGCTCGAAGAGTACGCCTCCCAGATGGCTCTGAGATGACCGCAACCGCCAAGTGCGAACTAGAGATACTTCTTGGGGGAAAGACCTTTAATACCCCTGGCCACAGTTATGAGGATGACAGGATTCAATCTCATTCTGGGCATGGCATGGTTAGATTGGCATTAAGCAAGAATTGACTGTGCGAAGAAGAGAATTTACTTGAGACATGGAGACACGGAGGTCATTTTCCCATGTATAAACTTCGCTCCACGCTTGTTACTATCTTCAATTTAGGCCTTGAAAGCCCACATGTGAGGGGATGAAGTTACATGATATGTTTGAATTTAAAGAGAAGACAATAAGATGTGAAGGACATGCGAGTGGTGCAGGGATTTTCCTAAGGTATTTCCTGAGAAATTGCCAGGATTACCCCGCATAGAGAGGTGGATTTCAAATTAAGCTAGTATCGGGTGCCAAGCCCGTCTTCAGGACCCCTTATCATATGGCCCCGAAGGAACTCGTAGAGTTTAGAGTTCAGTTGCAAGAATTGGTGGAATCGGGATTTGTTTTCCCCAGCTCATCACCTTAGGGAGCCCCTGTTCTGTTTGTTAAGAAGAAGGATGAGACCTTAAGATTATGTATAGACAATCGGGAGCTCAATCGACTTACAGTGCGGAACACTTATCCGCTACACCGGATCGACGAGTTGTTCGACCAATTGGTAGGAGCGCATTGGTTTTCCAAGTTGAATTTGCACTCAGGGTATTATCATTTGAGGATACAAGGGGAGGACATTCAGAAAACAACTTTTAGCTCACGGTACGGCTTGTGCAAGTTCACTGTGATGTCATTTGGGCTCACAAATTCCCCTTCAGCCTTCATGATCCTGATGAACAAGGTGTTTGAGCCTTATCTAGACATCTTCATCATCATCTTCATCGATGACATTTTGGTCTACTCAAAGACAGAGGAAGAGCATGTCCAACATCTGACGTTGGTACTGAAAAAGCTAAAAGAGCACGCCTTATTTGACAAGTTCAGCAAGTGCGAATTTTGGCTCCAAGAAGTTGCCTTATTGGGCCATGTGATCGGTTGGGCTGGACTAGTGGTGGATCCGGCCAATGTGCGTGCCGTGAAGGAATGGTCACCCTTGAAGTTAGCGGCTGATGTACGGAGTTTCATTGGACTTGCCTGGTATTATTGTTAGTTTGTGAAAGAATTCTCAAAGATTGCCCTCCCTCTTACTACTCTGACGAAGAATGGTGTGCCATACGAGTGGACACCCCAGTGTGAAGCTGCGTTTCAAGAACTGAAGGATAGACTTACTATCGCACCCATCATAACCCTTCCATCTAGGAAGGAAGGATTTCAAGTCTACACTGACGCGTCGTATCATGGGATGGGAGCAGTACTGATGCAACATGGGCATGTGATTGCTTATGATTCGAGGCACCTGAAGAAGCATGAGGTTAACTATCCAATACATGATCTAGAATTGGGAGCAGTGGTATTCACCTTGAAGGTTTGGAGACACTATCTATATGGTGTCCACTGTGAAATCTTTTCGGACCACAAGAATCTAAAGTACGTTCATACTCAGAAGGAATTGAATTTGAGATAGCAGCCGTGGTTAGAATTTTTATGTGATTATGAATTTACTTTGAACTACTACCCCGGAATAGTAAATTCCATAGCTGATGCTTTGAGCAGAAAGGTACCAGAATTGAGTCCTGAGTCCCGATTGATGAGTATGAAATTAGCTCATATGCTCGAAGAAATGGAGATTACACTGGTATATAAAGACCATTCAGAAGGGTATATGGAGTACTTGACCGCGATGAGCATAGTCTGTGATATCCGGGACCGAATCCGCGCAGAGCAAGGAAAGGATACTGCTTTGGCCACGGTGCTTAACTCAATTAAAGAAGGGACTACTGACGAGTATTCCCTAAAAGACGGCCTTATTCATCTTCGTGGCCAACTTTACATTCCCAAAGGCGGCAAAATTCGGGAAGATATCTTGAGAGAGGCACATTGCTCTCAGTATTCAGTGCATCCTGGGATTGCCAAGATGCACGCCGACTTGCGGAAGACCATGTGTTGTCGGGAATGAAGAGGGACGTCAGATATTTTGTTACGCATTGTGAGGCCTGTCAAAGTGTGAAGACGGAATGCAAGAGTCCTGGTGGATTATTACAGTCATTGCCCATCCCCGAGTGGAAGTTCAAGGATGTCTCCATGGACTTCGTCCACAGATTTCCTCGCTCATGCTCAGGGAATGATTCAGTTTAGGTAATCGTTGACCACCTGATGAAAGTAGCAGGTTTATTCCTATGAAGAAAGAAGCTCATGGGGATGTTTTGTACGCCTCTTTGTGGAGCAGTTTGTACGGTACCATGGCGTGCCAAAGATAATTATTTCTGATCGGGATGGTTGTTTTACATCTAAAGAATGGAAGGCTGTACATGCGTATTTGGGCTCGCACCTTACATTTAGCACAACATTTCATCCTAAGACGAACGAGCAGTCTGAGAGGACCATCAGAACTTTAGAAGATCTATTGAGGTTATGTGTGCTGGATAGAGGAGAGCCGTGGGAAGGCTCTTACCCCTGGTAGAATTCTCATACAACAACAGTCACCAAGCCAGTATCGGCATGGCACCCCATGAAGCCCTTTACAGAAGGTGTAGAACCCCCTTGTATTGGGTTCAAGATGATGACCCGAAGGTTTTAGGAATTGAGTACATCGATGATACTGATGCAGTTGTTAGATTAATACGAGACCGCATGCTTGAGGCTCAAAGTTGGCACGCTAAATATTATAATGCAAAACACCGGATGGTGGAATTTCAAGTGGGTGACAAACTGTTCCTAAAGATCAGGTCGATGCATGAAGTGTCACGGCTACGTGGAGTGAAGAAGCTCAGCCCAAGGTACGTTGGGCCTTACACTATATTGGAAAGTATTGGCCCTTTGGCCTATCGGTTGGAGTTACCGCCAGAGCTGGAGAACCTTCATGACGTATTCCATCTGTCGTCATATGGAAAGGCGCTGTTGCGGCCCGATCAATATATCCCTACCATCGATGGTGCAGTAGCGACCGATAGATCTGTGCGACTAGAGCCGGTACGGATACTGGACACCGAGACAAGGAGTTTGCATCGCAAGAGTGTTCCTTTGGTAAAGGTGTTGTGGTCAAATCATGAGAAAGAAGAATTTACATGGGAGCCGGTGGACTTGATGAGGAAGCACTACCCGAAGTTGTTTCCCTAAGATAAAATTTAAAAGCATATTTTATTTCATTTCATGATTTTCTCTCCCCACAACCATAGCCTGATTTCGGGGACAAAATCTTTTATTTTGTTTATAGAATTTGTGACGTCCCATTTCGTGTCAGTCCCCTCGCACGTGTTCTGAGTCAAGAAGATTGACTCAGGTTTGGGTTGTCGAGTGCATTGAGTGGACTCAACGTAGTCGACACCATCTATCTAGAAGGTTTCTGGTGGGCTAGGCATGGAGAGCATGAGTAGACTCAACGCTCTCGATGCCAATTAACTTAGAGAAATTTTGGCGGGATAGGCGTCGAGAGCGTTGAGTGGACTCAACGCACTCGACGCCAATTGACTTTGAAATCCTGGCGGGTTGAGCATCGAGAGCGTTGAGTGGACTCAACACACTCGACGCCATTTAACTTAGTTTATGTTCCGGGTTGAGGCATTGAGAGTGTTGAGTGAACTCCACGTCGAAACGCTCTTGACGCCATAAAACTTAGAATTTTTTTAGCCGGGTTGAGGCATTGAGAGCTTTGGGTGGACTCAACGTCGGGTTGAGGCATTGAGGGCGTTGAGTGGACTCAACGCACTCGATGCCATATGAATTATAATGTTTTCGGCCATAGCTGAGGTAACTTCGTAAATCCCAGAGAAGGACATGGGTAGTGACACGGGTGTGTCCCTACCCGTGTGATACTCTTGTAAATTTTGTGCCATCATTGTGATTTTTCCAAAGAAGGACACGGGTAGTGACACAGGCATGTCCCCACCCACGTGTGCCCAATACAAGACCACCCGTGACATGGGTAGTGACCAGAGCTCGGTGAAAATCGTCAAGCAGAGCTTGACGAAATATCGAGCAGAGCTCGGCCAAAATCGTCGAGCAGAGCTCGACGAAAATCGAGCAGAATTAGTCGAACGCCATGGTTCTGCCCTGGCAAATTTTTGGCCCTATTTTCCCAGATTTTTTTCGGGAATTGCACCAAATTGACTTAAATGGGCCGCGTCTTTTCAAAATAACTCATTTAAAGCAAGGTTTGGCGGTCCAATGTCAGGCAGACACGTGGCGAGGCAGTTACCCTAATTTTTAACTATAAAAATGGGAGAAAACCCTAGCCTTCTTCCTTTTATCTCATTTGCCAAGCCGTCACTGTAAGAAACTGTCGGGAGGAAGAGATTGCTGGAGCCGATCTTCTTTTCCGTGAATAACGAACACCTCCAAGGAGAAGAAGATGCCTCCAAGAAGGGTGACAAGATCCATGGTTGTAAACGGTGGAAATACCGGAAATGAGTTGAGCTTCCTACCCTCTCCCTTGGTGCTAGATCTTTATTTATTCATAAGAGAGATATAGACTCAAAAGAGTCTTGATTTGTGAGAAGAAGGTTTCTATGAAGAGGCCATGCTAGGACTTGTGTCCTAGGAATTAGAGTCTTCAACCTATCCTCACTTCAAATGACGTTTGTGGACTGGTTCATGAAGATAAGTGGCCATATGAAGGTGAATATGGGAGGATAAACTCTGGATGTTATTTGGAAGGTTTGGTTGGAGGAAGAAGACGAACTGATAACGTTCGACCTGCTTTAAGATGCACGCAGAAATCTGTTTTCTGCGTGCAACAACCTTTGAGGCTGTATTCAGACATTATGCGTCAAGATCTGGGCCTCCGACTAAACACGAAAGTCGTAGCCCTTGGAAATACCTTTCCAATGATGGGTTACACGCCTCCACCGAATTCATGTAGCCTCGGTAATCCCTGATCGAAGTTGTTGTACAGTAATCATTCTTGCATATATAATTCTCATGTTTGTTTTGTATCGGTTTTGGGTTTGGTAGAAAGATTGTAGTACAGTGACGTTAATGTTTTGTTGAATTTATTCTATAAGTAATTAAGATAAAATATTTTAATGACATCTGCTGGATAGATCCCTAATGAACAAATAGTGTAGTAAAGTGTACTTGAATGAGGCGATTTGGTGGAGGTTTGTGAATGAATGGACTGACGTGTTGTGCTGGTAGGAATGATTTAAATAAATGAATCGATAGTTATGTACTTGATAATGGTAACACATTGAATAATGATGAACTTGACTTGAAGTTTGCTGTACATAACTTCTATTAATTATGATAACCAAATGGTTGGTGAATATGTGTGGAGTACCATTATGTTGATGGTGAACCCTTGGTGTGCTTGGATGTACGAAAATGTGGTAGGGTTGAAAGTGCATGAGTGTTGCCGCAATAGAATTATGTACTGGTAAGAGACTCGGTGTGGATCTCTTGCGTGCTGTTGAGCACGAAATGTGAATAATGAAAAGGGGGCTCAAAGTGGAGCCACATATGAGAAATGTATATAGTGTGAGTTGGCACGTGGTGACATAATCATGGGTTAAGGAAAGTGTGGCAAGTCTACGGGCTCGCCAGTCGTCACACCGACGGGAGTTGATAGATAGACTTTGGGCAGTTGGTCTTGGTCCTCGATATTCATTCCCGAGGCTCCTTCCATGCCAAGTGGACGTTTGGGCTCGGTCCTTGTGCTCTTTCTGAGGCTCCTTCCGGGTCACAACATAGGCCAGTTCAGGTCTTGGTTCTTGGTGCACATCTAGCCGAGACTCCTGCTGAGCTATAGTATGCATGTGAGCTCCGCTGTTGTGTTCTTAGCATTGAGGCATACAGAGGCATATACTTGGTAGTGTGGATGCACGCCTAGTAGTGGAGAAGCCCGCTCCACTGTCATCGTCTGGCCATGATAATGACGCCTGAGAGGTTAGCTACCTGCTCGAGAAGTGGGTACTTCAAGTCTGTGTCGACATAACAGTTGCTTGTGCGTGATCATGGGTGAGTCATTGCATTGCATTCATGGCATTGCATTTCATTGCATACAAAAGATCCTCATCGTATAAGTTTGTATGGGCACTCTTATACGATGAGTTACTTTACTACTGAGCCGATCCACAACTTATATATTTGTATGGACATTCATATAAGTTGAGTTACTTTCTATTGTAGCTCTACTCATTTATTATACTGCTGATATACTTATTACTGCTCACTCTATTCCACCTATTTGTACTACGGTTTATTCATATATATTGTACCCTTGTTCTTTTCTCCGCGGTGCCGAGGAGTCGCCGGGGGAGCGGATGTGATAGACACTTATTCTTATGACTAACGGTTCCTACTTTTTCCTTTTTTGGAGGAAACCCCGCACAGGGCAACAACAGGTTATGCAGCAGGACAGCCAGGCCAGGACGACAGGGCAAGAAGGGACGGTGTCGTCGCTATCGTCAGTGGCTGATGTGAGTGTTGAGAGACTCATTATGTAGCCCCTTTGGGCAAGTTTTACTCATACTCTGATATTCTAGAAGCTTGCTGATGCTTCTTTTATCTAATATACTTTTGGACTATTTACTTATGTGTGGACTTTGACTTCTGTTATATAATCTTGGTTGGGTTGGCAATGTTTGATATTAATTATAGCCTGCAGGATAGACATCTTGTGGTACAAGTTAGCCCGTGTGCTAATGCTACCGCAAGGCGACTGTTCTGGGCATAAGACTCCCCTCGTGCTGTGTTTTGTGTTCCAGGAGGGGGGTCTTACAGTACATACGTCAAAAAGGTCAATTATATAGTAACTATCACATGAACTTATAATGTAGTCAAGTTAGTTGTATGGAAACTAATCGTAATATATTTTGTTTCCAATGAATCCTTTACAGTTAGTGCTATAAAATATGTCTGAGTATAGTGATATGGCAAATCAAGAACATCCGTAGAAGGAACATCTGTCAGTGGAACAGACTGTACACCAGCAGGATGAGCCATAAGCACAACCCCAGTTGACAAGCTTTGCTCGTATCTTGGTAGAAGTCATTAAAATGGTGCGGGATGTCCCTCCAACCATACCATATGCAGAGTCTATTGGGATATCACAACAAAGACATTTTGATGTGGACTTAAATTAATTTTTCGAGTTGAAGCCGCCAGGATTTAGCGATGGTTTATCGACTATGGAGACGGAAGATTGGGTTTCATGAATATGGACTATATTTGAGGTAATGCTTTGTCCAGAGGAACAAAAAGTGGGATTAGTCACTTTCCTTCTTGAAGGGGAGGCTTAATGATGGTGGTTAAATGTTTGTGGACAGTTATCAGGCAAATGGAAAGGTAGAATTACTTGGAGCACTTTTGTGCAGGAATTTACGGGATGGTTTGTGTCTGAGTCTGAGAAGAAGCTACTACATAATATATTCTTACGTTTGGTGCAGGGTCCCCGTTCCGCACTAGGGTATGAAACCGAGTTTGCCAGTCTAGCTTTTTATGCTGAATATTTTGTGCCAAATGAGAAAGAGAGGTGTTGTAGGTTTCAAGACGGTTTACGGGACAGTATTCAGGCAATACTAGTACCACTTAAAATCAAGGAATATGGGGCCTTAGTACAGAGTGCGCGATTCATGGAGATAGATGCGAAGAGGACACAAAACGAAGAGAATTTTGGAAAAAGAGATCTCATTGGACTGAAAATAAGGAGCTATCAAAATCGGGTGCTTCGTGGAAATCAGGTTAGTCTGGGAAGCGATCTCGTCCGACAGAGAGCAGCAGTGTTATGCAGCCTCAAGTTTAGGAACAAAAGTGTGGGAAGTCGACAAATCTCACAAAGGGTAATGTTTAGTGGGGAGCAATGTCTGCTATTTATGTCGTCAACCTGGACATCGACAAAGGGAATGTTCTAAGAGGAAGGAAGGAGACAATAGTTCAAGAAGGTTTCCAATTCCTCCGGGTCAAAAAGTCTATCAAATGGGTGTTTCAAAGGAAAGTGAATCTCTTGCCTCCACTTCAGCTCCAGTGGGAACATCAGTAGAAGAACATCACATTTAGCCCTATGTATTCAATTTGAGTCAGCAAGAGGCTATCGTAGATGACATAGTGGTGACAAGTATGATTTATGTTTATTGCCATCTAATGAAGGTTTTATTTTATACTGGTGCTAGCCATTCTTTCATTTCCACTGATATATTGAGCACTATTTCAGAAAAACCCTATTGAATATAAGATATTCTGCATGTCACCTTGTCAAATAATCAACTAATTCCTACACAATGAGTAGTCATTCCGTTTGCATTGATTGATAAAACTTTTGCGGTAGACTGTGGTTTTACCACTTACGAAATTTGATATGATATTGGGTATGGACTGGCCAGCCCAACATGAGGCAGTAATTAATTGTAAGTGGAAAGAAGTGACAGTAAAATGCGTAGATCAAAGTACAACTATTTTTCGAGGGTTAGATGAGGTATCCAAAATGCTAATATCTGCACTAAAGGCGTCTAAGAAGATCCGGAAAGGATGTGAAGTTATGTTGGTAATGATTAAAGGAATAACAGAGGAAAAGAAAGATATCCAAGTGATACCCGTGGTACGTGAATTTCAGGAACTTTTTTACTGAAGTGCTCCTAGGACTGCCTCCAAGAAGAGAAGTCGAGTTTGGAATTCAATTAGAAGAAGGATCGAGACCAGTTGCAAAGACACCGTATCGTATGGCTCCAAAAGAGTTAGTCGAATTGAAATGCCAGTTGCAATAATTGATATGCAAAAACTTTATTCGACCGAGCACGTCTCCATGGAGAGCACCAGTATTGTTTGTTAAGAAGAAAGAGAGGACATTGCGGTTATGCGTGGATTATCGAGAATTGAATTAATTAACCATGAAGAACAAATATCCTTTACCACGCATAGATGATTTATTCGATCAACTTGTAAACACAAAAGTGTTTTCAAAAATGGACCTGAGGTCAGGATATCATCAACTGCAGATTAAAGAGAAGGTTATTTTCAAAACTGCTTTTAGTACCAGATATGGACATTATGAATTTGTGGTAATGCCTTTTGGGCTAACTAATGCCCCTGCAGCATTTATGGATATGATGAACTAAATCTTCAAGAACTATCTAGATAAGTTCATCATTATTTTTATTGACGATATCCTAATTTATTCAACATCTGAAGAAGAACACGCTCAATATTTGAGGTTAGCATTGCAGAGATTGAAGGAAAGTCAACTGTACGAAATTTTTTTGAAATGCGAGTTCTGGTTGAAAGAAGTTTTATTCTTAGGACATGTGATAATGGAATCGAGTTTATCTATGGATCCTGCAAAGATTGATTCGATCCTCAATGGGCCACAACCTAAAAATTTGAAAGAAGTGCGAAGTTTTCTTGGTTTGGCAAGGTATTACCGAAGATTTGTTAAAGATTTCTCAAAGATTTCCTTACCGTTAACACAGTTAACATGAAAGGGTATCCTTTTGCAATGGAATGACAACTGTCAAAATGCTTTTGATACATTAAAGGAAAGGTTAACAACAACTCTTGTGTTAATACTACCATCAGGGGCAGAGGGATTTCAAATTTATAGTGATGCTTCTTATAAAGGTTTAGGCTGCGTATTAACGCAACAAGGAAAGTAATTCTATACTTCCCGTCAATTGAAGGATGCTGAAAGGAATTATCGGTTCATGATCTGGAATTAGTCGTAGTGATTTTTGCTTTGAAAATATGGCAACACTATTTGTACGGGGTGAGATATGAAATTTTTACAGACCATAAAAATTGGAAATATATTTTTACACAGAAAGAATTAACCTTCATCAGTGATGTTGGTTAGAGTTTATTAGAGATTATGATGTCAACATTCAATATCATCTTGGAAAAGTAAATGTCGTTGTCGACGCTTTGAGCCACAAAAATGTTACTGAATCATCAGCCTTCAAAGTATATAATATACAACTTCTACGTGAACTGGAGAAGATGGAAAAAGTCCCCATTATGATATCAAAAGGTAAACGGTCTCAATTATTTTAGATGCAAATCTGGTATACATTAAAAGATAGAATCTTGGATGCTATGCCGAAAGATCAATATTTGATGGTCATGATAGAAAAAGTGAAAAGGGGAAAAACTATGAGTTTTACCGAACAGAATGGGTTGTTATTAATGAATGAAAGGTTGTGTGTTCCAGATGTGGATAGCTTACGAAAAGACAATTTTTATGATGCTCATAACACCCCATATTCGATTCATCCTGGTCGAACGAAAATGTATCATGACTTAAAAGAGGATTTTTGGTGGCCTGCAATGAAGAAGGACGTGATAACTTATATTGCCTTGTCACACTTGTCAAGTTGTAAAGCTGAACATCAGAAGCTAGGAGGTTACTTACACTTGTTACCAATATTGAAATCGAAATAGGAGGATATAGCCATGGATTTTGTCTTTGGCTTGCCTCGTAGTAAATTTTTATCATGATGGTATATGGGTCTATTGGGTCTATTGATCCAAATATCCCTAATTTGCAAGAATTCAAAGGGTCAATGATATACACACATAATGTATTTGATGTGTGATTTAGTTCATGCATGCCGGCAGTCCATGATTGGACAAGTGAAGAAGCACGAGTTGGGCAGTAAACTTAAATTTCGTCGAAGTCAGCTCAGAGTTAGTCGAACTCAGCTCGCTGAACTTCGATCTTAACTCAGCATAAGCTTAAGAACTCAGGATACAAAGTTCGTCGAGCTCATATTACAGTTCGTCGAACACAGGTTATAGTTCTTCGAGCTCAGCCCAACACTTGTCAAGCTAGAGTAAGAGAAAAATTGACTAAGGCAAAAAGCGCTGGGATCGCTGAGAAGATCAAAGATCATCGAGCTCAGTTTACGTTTCATCGAGCTCAGCACAAAGCGTGTCAATCTAAATCCAGAAAATCTATTTAAGGCAAAAGTGTTGAGAATGCTGAGAAGAAGGCATTGAGATCACTGAGACAACTGAGATAGCTGGGAAGATAGCATTCAGACAGCTAAGAAGATATCATTGTGGTAGCTGAGACAGCAGAGACAAAATTAGCTGGAAATTTACTAAGTCCAGAAGTATTGAGTGAAGTAGGTTCACTCAACACTTCTAAATAAAGTAGGAAGCGCTGAGATAGTTAAGACGTAAACAACTGAGAACAAATCTAGCTGGATTTTTTCTAAGTCTAGAAGCGTTGAGTGAAGCAAGTTCACTCAACGCTTCTAATGAAGAAGGAAGCGTTGAGACAGATAAAAGCAAAACCTACTGAGATCGCTGAGACAAAGGCTTGTCTCAACTGATAATGAAAAACCGCTAAGATTGCTAAGACAAAACCACTGAGACAGTTAAAGTACAAAAACCGCCGAGACAACAGATAAGATGAAAGCGCTGAGACATAGGCTTGTCTCAGTTAATAATGAAAAACCGTTGAGACCGCTGAGACAAAACCACTGAGACAAAGCCAGGGAATGTTCTAAGTCCAAAAGTGCTGAGAGCCAAGGCTGATAGCGTTGAGTGTCTTAACACCACTCAATGCTTGATGGGATTCTGGAATATTTTCTAAGTCCAGATATTGATGACCAATGATGACGTCATCAAAGTCAAAATTGCAGGAAGCCATTGCGGTAAAGCTGTTATAGCGCCGAAAGATGTTTTGTCCCTTTCTGTTGGAGATGGAGCTCACCAATCCTTGGTCGGCCCACATACTATGGTGCCGTTGATTCAAATCAATGCTTATAAAAGGGGAAACAGAAAAGGGATTAGGGTTAACAAATCAAACGAACAGAAAGAGAAAATGATAGAGGCGACTGGATATTTTACTTCCGATCAAGCTTGAAAGCTGAAGTCCAGCCAAGATAGCTTGAAGGCAAAGAAGGATAGTTGAAGCACTTCAAAGCTCAACAAGGTTGTTCTCTAAAGAATAGTTTAGCTGATTCATCTCATCAGCAAGGTGGAAGCTTCTCATCAGTGTAGAAGGAAAAAGTGATAGATGTAGAAGAAGACTGATCCCTTCTACAACAAGTGGGCTGGACTGAAATCTGCTCAGTCCAGCCAAGTTGACTCAGAGTTATTTCTCTGAGTGAGTTAGTTTATTTTCTTCTCTTACTGTTTTATTTCCTGTAGGATTCAGGTTTCCTGAATCTGAGTGTAGGGCACTTTGTGCCTGAGGTAGGTGACAAATTTATCACTGAGGTAGGTGCCATGTTGGGCCATTAAGGTAGGATCCAAGTGAGGATCTGAGCTGTAGGGATTAAGTGACTGAGGTAGGAGAGTGCTTCTCTCTGTGTAACGCCCCCGAATTTTTCGGCAATTATTTAAATCCTCGTTCGGCGTTACGTTGGCGCATTCCCGGCTCGTGCCATTGTTAGAGTACCTCGTTAGGTGTTCTTAGAGGTTTTGGCCTGTTGTATGGTTTCCCCAGCTAGCCGGCGTCTGTTTTGGAGGCCCGGCTGAGCCTCTTAGGGAATCCTTGTGCTTTGGCTTTGGGTGAGGTTAGCCCGAGTGTGTGGTCGCCGGAGGTTGTGCCCGACTTCGCTGATGTATTCGTAGCCCGAGTGTTTAGCTACGGTGCGGATTTGTTCGGAATCCGAGAGCGTTAGTTTTCGCGCCTTTTCGACGGTCGCTAGTTAGCGAGTCATCATTTGTGCGAGCATATTTTCATGTTTGCGCATTCAGGGCATAGCGCGTGTTGTGGGCATGCAAGGTTTTAATAATTTGCGTGTGCGTGCCTGCGATCATGTGTTAGTGTGCATGTATAAATATATATGTGTGTGTTAGTGTGTATGTATAAATATATATATATGAGTGTTAGTGTGTATATATATAAATATATGTATATAAATAAATAAGTATATATATATATATATATGTAGGTATTAGGGTTAGGAGATTCCTTTTCCCCCCAGCCCGACGACGGCTTTCAGAACCCGAGCGGAAGAACAGGCGGAAGCCCGGGGCTGCTCCGACTGCCGATTCACCGCCCAGATCTGCTTGAAATCATGGTTTGAGGCCGGATCCGTGCTCCTCTAGCCGTGACCATCGTTCTGAGGTAGTTCTTTTTGGATTTCACCATTTTTTTTTCTTTCGATTGGGTGTCGAGGGGTCTTGATCGTTCTGCTTTGATGGAGCTTTTCTTCCCAGGTTTCCCCTTCGATTGTTGCTCGCGGCCGGCGGTTTGGAAGTGAGTCTTGGCGAATTTTTTTTCCCTTATGGTGTGTTCCCAAAAAGCAAGGCAAGGCAAGTGCACCCTTCACCTTATCATAGAAATTTCATTATGGTGCCCTTGATCTCCTTCTGTTAAATTTCAGATTTATTCCTTGCTCATCCAAGTTTGAAATTTTGAGATTTGTTGCTCACCCAAGCTTGGCCGAAATTTCTTAAATGTTTTATTGTGTTGAGACGTTACGGTTAGAGTGTTGGATCTAGTCCTATATCTAATAATTCATGACTTACATGTTGTATTTTTTTTGGACTTGGGGTTGTGCCGGATTCCGTTAAGGATTACGTTTTTTTTGTTCTTGTTTAAACCCCCCTTGTGTGCGTAAATGGTGATAGGAAAGAGTTTAGCCCTTTACTTGATTTCAGTTATGCTCTTGATGCGGGCTTCATCAAAAACAATGCTATAGACCACACAAGCTTAAAGACAAATATGTTTATGCAGTAAATAATTAAGATTAGAGCATACCCTCTTTGGAAGAGTTCGGTGAAATTAGAGGTATTAGTATTAGCAAAACAACCACGGTCAAGTCCTGTAAGCGATGACAAATATGGTTAGAGGTAGCAACTTAGATTTAAAAAAGTACTAAATAACAATCAGCGAGACTCAAATGTGTGACCTAACACGCAAGGTTAAAGTTCTTTCCTCCATGAGTCAATCAAGGAGATTTGTTTTTTTTTGTGTTGTGGGTTGCTCTAGAGCGTGTAGGGTTCAGTGTGACTTCTTGGTGGTTCATGGAACTACTAGTGAGGGTTTTCCGAGTCATTAGTGCTGGAGTAGGATGTGATTTTGAGGTGGGTCGGACCGATGCCGCCCCTTGTTTTACTTCTTGTCTTATTAAGACAATATGAGCTGTTTGGTTGAGTTGGACCGATGCCACCACCACAACACCTTGAGATGTTTAGGCCTGTGAGACGTGGTTGGACCGTTGCCACCAGTCTAGGCCCTTTTTTCTGATTTTTTGTCCATCTCCAGTACTAGGGTGACTCTTTCTGCTCTAGCTTTATACCTGGATTTATTATTTTGCTAATCCTTCCTGCAGAGATTTGAGAGGCTTGACTTCACCCGTGCACTTGGTGCACCCTTTTTTTTTTTACTATCATGGCGAGTATTTTTCCTTCACTTATTTATTTTAGCTATTACCTGTTTCACATCTTCCTTGCTACTGTTTCATTTTTCATATATATATATTGCTTTGCTGAGGCATTCTTTTCTTTGAATGCCTCAGGTTCAGGTTTATAGCCGACTGTGCGGCTAGGTTTCTTCTGGAGTTGCTAGTGATATAGCTGCTGCTGAGTTTTCTTTTCCTCACTCCTGGGGAGGTAGTTTCTTTAGACTTGTAGTACAGATATGCTAATGACCAGTGCGTTAGTGTCAGTTGTTGGTGCTCACTGGTGGTTTCTCTTTTAGATGCTTTGTACTTTGCTTATACTGCTAGATTTCTATTTTGGAGTTTATTGAACTTGCTTCTGGGATGATTTATGTTAGGTTGCTAGTTACTTTAAAACTATAAAGAAAATAATTATTATATTAAAAACATAGACCGCTGTTTTCCTTTTTAAAAAGCTTAATCACTATTTTCAAACCACGTAAAATGGCATTTCATATATATTATTATATAAATTAATCTAGGGTCTTGCATAGCCTTAGGTGTCCCCTAGGACGCTTAAGCATTCTCTTAGGGTGTTAAAAAATGAATAAAGTATTTTCCGCTACGTATAAGTATAATTTGAAGGGTGGACTAGTTGATCCACGAAGCCGAGGGATACAACCTCTAAAATATAATTGATTTTTACTTCATTAAAGCTTTGAACTTCATAGTCTTAGTAGTTGGTGGTGGTTGCCTGAGCATCGGCAGTTATCCCCTGTCCGACGTGGCATCACACGCACGTTTTCTTCTACTCTGATACTTCTTAATTTCGGAGAAAAGCGGGTTGTGACAGTTGGTATCACGGGGAGGTGCTTGACAATTTGTCGGGCAACCTTTCCTTGTATGTTTTAGAAGTTTTGCATCATGTCATACAACACTGATATGTCATCAGCACGTCTTGGCTGAAGCACGAACACTACACTCATAGCATAACATGAAGTTTAGGGGCATATTATGTAGTATGGGATGCATAATATGTGTTCGTATATGGATCCACCATAGGAGGCAACATGTGAGGGTTATGTAGTATGGGATGCATAACCTCACCACATGAATGCGACTAGCAGTTTTATTTTTCGTTGCATGAAAATGTTATGTAGTATGGGATGCATAACATTTTAATATGTATGCCGCTCATAACATGCATTAGGGCCTTTTAGAATGCATAACACAATCATGCATAGCATAACATTGCTAAGCACAAAAATAATGTGCCAAGCTAATGACTTACAGGATGACATATGTACACACTGGGTTTTGAGTCAAAAAGATTATAAAATTCATGCATGCTCGACTTAGGCACAAGAGTTTGTGTGATGGTGGTGAAACATCTTAGGTTAAGCATGACATTTTTCCTTGTATAAATATATATATACATATATAAAAAAAAACCCAGAGCAAGTTGGCAGTGAAAGCAAGTACTAATGTAGGTCTGTTTGTACTGTTGTTTTGTCCTAATAGTTGAATAGGTTTGATGATTGTTGTTGATCCTTTTAGGATGGCGCCTAAGCGTAGGGTGGGCGATATCGACTCCCAATCTGAGGGCGAGTCTTCTGGTGCTCAAAGCGGTGCAGTTATGGAAAGTCTGGAGGCAGAGCAATTGAGGCTCTATCGAGGCAGATGGCGGGACATTCAGTCTCTGATCCAGTCCCTATCTATCTGTGTGGCAGGACTAGCCCTGAGAGCGGAGGATCCTGCTGCGGGTTAGCTGTTTCCCGCACCTCCTGCAACCCCAGCCCCTTTGGTGCCTCCAGTGTGGTGCCCTCGAAGATGGCTTCATCACTCAGTTCCAGCGACTGCGACCTCCTACCTACGATGTTAAGGCGGAATTCTTGATATTGGATGACTGGTTGATTAACATAGAGAAATGTTTCTGAAAGATATGGTACCTAAACACCTAGGGGGGGGGGGGGTGAATAGGTGACCTAAACCTTTTTGAAACTTTGTTGGCAGCAAAACAGTTATCTCACAGATTTCTACAGCTAACAGCAATAACAAAATATAAACTGCTAATCCACAGCACAGCACAGCACAGCAGACACACTAATTTATAGTGGTTCCCCAATCTTTGGGTACATCCACTTTCCCCCTTCGCCTATCTAGCAGTGTACTAGATTCGGCCAAACTTCTCCACTATCTCAGAACCCAACTAGGTTCCTACACCTCAGGCCCAAAGCCTTACACTCAGCCACCAAGGCCTACACTCAGCCACCCAGGCCTACACTCAGCCAATTAAGGCCTACACTCAGAGTTCTTCAACTCCTACACTCAGGCAACCAAGCCCTACCTCAGCCTTTATAATATAGGCTTACAATTCACTCAGATCCAATGGATCCTACAAGTTAAAATTGAATTACAATAACTAACTCTACAACTCAGAAAATAAGAGAGGAGTTGAGAGTTTCTTGAAGAGTTCTTGGAAGAACTCAGCTAGATCCAAACTGACTTAGCTTCCTTCAAAGCTTCTTGAGTAGAACTGAATTAGTCTGAATCCTCTGCAGTTGATCCTTGACCTCTGCTTCTTGAGATCCAGATGATTCTGAATCCTTCTTCTCAGCCTTAGTTCCAAAGACTGAATTCTTGATTGGAGCTCTCTCTCTCCAACTTCTTAGATCTGCAGTTGGACTGCCAGATCTTCTTGTGTTGATACTCTGTGTACCACTTTTCTGATTACTTGAATAATCTGATTATTACTTCAAAAATAGCTTCAATAACAGTTTCTGTAAACTGTGAGTGCCTATTTATAGGCATTCTTCATGGTAACGGCTGGTCCGGTTCATAACTGACTTCTGACTTCCTGACAGTTGCTGTAGACCGGCTGGATCGGCAGCTGTCATGTCAACCAGTCAATTCTTGAAATTCTCTAACTGTCAGATAGTGTCGAGACTTTCTGTTCTTAAGTGTCGACACTTATAGACCAAGTGTCGACACATGTTGTGTAAGTGTCGACACAAGTCTACAAGGTGTCGACACAACTCCTTGTATGTCTCGACACAGATTCTTCTTCAAGTGTCGACACTGAAATTAAGTGTCGACACAAGTACTTGATCTTCTGTAACTTGTGAATTCTTCTAAGTGTCGACTCCTTTTTGTGTCGACACATCTTCATGTGTTGAAACTGTCAAGTGTCGACACTGCTTCTTGGTGTCGACACAAGTCTTCAATTTTGTTTCTTCAGCTGAGTGTCGACACATTCCCTTAGTGTCGACACTTGTACTTAGAATATTTTGTAAACTTTTCTGTTTTGCTAAGTGTCGACACAGCTCCTTGTGTCGACACTTTCTTCAAGTGTAGAGTCTTCAACTAAGTGTCGACACATTGTGCTGGGTGTCACTTTCTTCAAGTGTTGACTCTTCTGGTTGTGTGTCGACACATTGTGCTGAGTGTCGACACATACTTCAAGTGTTGACTCCTTTGAGTGTGTGTCGACACATTGTGCTGAGTGTCGACACATTCTTCATATGTTGACTCTGCTGATTGAGTGTCGACACATTGTGTTGAGTGTCGACACTTGTCCTTAGTCTCTGCAGAATTTTGCTGAGTGTCGACACAACTCCAAGTGTCGACACTTTCTGATGTAGACTCAGCTCTTCTAGGTGTCGACACTTCTGCTAAGTGTCGACACAGCTTTTCTGCATTCTTCTTCACTGAGTGTCGACACAGCTCCAAGTGTCGACACTTTCTGTCTGGTGTCGACTCTTCTTCTCAGGTGTCGACACAATTACTCCAAGTGTCGACACTGCTTGTCTGGGTGTCGACACAAGCTTTCTCAAGTGTCGACACTTTCCCTCTGGGTGTCGACACATGGACTTAGAAACTTTTAGCTTCAGTCCAGTGAATACCTAACCTGCACAAGTAACTCAAACAAACATCAAATACATTATGATGTATATCATTGAGTTAGGTGAGGCTTCTTCAAATCAGGTACATTTGACCAATGTACCCAACAATCTCCCCCTATTTGGAGAAGTCATAACCCTTAGTCAATGATATACACCACTCATAATTAAAAATTAGAAATGATGTAAAGCAGGTATATGTCAACAGGGTAAACTTAAACATGTAATAAAGCACACATGTATACTCATTAAACATTGCAGAACAAACAAGAAATACACATGCTTCTGAACAATCATGAGATATATTTATCAAAAATTGTTCTAACATTGTTTTAATACATTTCCATTGTTTTACAAAAATATTTCATATGTAAAAGATTACAACAATGTTTCTTAGTCTAATCTTAGTCTAGTTCTGATCAGGTTCTTTTATAACTATTCCTTTTCCAGCTTGTACTTTGGCCTTTACAGCAGCAGCAGCAGGCTCAGCATCAGCAGGCTTCTTGCCTTTGAGATCTTTCTTATCAGCCTTGATCTTTTGCCTCTCAAAGTAATGATAGGGCTTAGGAAAGTACTTGCTAGGCTCCACAGCTGTAGGAGGTAGCTTTCCTAACTTAGCCTTCCTTCTATACTGGACAATGGCTTCCTGCCTAATCTCATGCTTCCTCCATTCTGCTTCTGAGAACCATTTGTTCCTTTCATGAGCATTGTCCTTGGCTGCTTTCCAGGCTGTGAGAATGATGTTCCTAGAAGTAGGGCTCCACTGTTCAAAATCTGGTTTTTGCTCAGCTAGTTCCCTAAACTTCTTCTTTGACAGCCTTGTCTCTTCTTCTTTGTCCAAAGCCTCTTGCATAGCTGCTGTTATAGGTTGAACAACCTTTTCCAGAACAACATTTGACTTTCCAGCAGTTGGGACTATACATTGTGCTGACTTCTGCATGAACCATGTCAAAATCTGGAGGTGGATAGATCACCTGAGCTACTTCCTGTTGCTCACCTCCAAGATATGCACTTTGAATTCCTGATTCAGCAACATTATCATCATCACACAGGGGAGGATAGCCAAGTGTAGCTCTGATGGAGTTAGATATCCATTTGGCATGGTCAGAGCTAGCTTTGACTAACACCTCTCCCCTTTATGACTTCTTGTGCAACATGGTCTCTGACATCATCCTTTTGGAATCTGATCTGACTGTCCAAATACCTGATCCCATCCTTAAAATAAGGTCTAAGCTTTGTAAGCTGTTCAGAAATGACCTTCTGTGAATCCTTGATTGCAGTCTTGACAGCAGCAATTTCATCTTGAAAAGCTTTATCAAATTCAGCCTTAACTGCAGCAGATGATGTTGAAGGTTCAGCAGTCTTATTCTTCAGTTCAGTGACTATAGCATTGTGTGAAGTGTCAGATTGTCATTCATCCTTAGTTGATTTTCCAGCACATAGCCTTGCTTCAATGCTATATCATCTATTTTTTCTTTATCTTTCTTGATGTGTTGCCAGAAAACCACTGCATTTCCACCCTTGTGGAAGCATTCATTCATCTCCTTTTTATTCAGGTTCATTTCAAACCTTATTGACTTGATATCTTGAGCTAAATCAAATTGTAGGGACTTGTGCCCTTCATCACATAAGTTTCTATAGCCTTCCTTTGCTCATCCAGCTTGATTTGCAATGCAATCAGTAAAGCACTATAGTCAACAGTTGGAGCTTGTTGAACTAAGGCTGTGGGGCAACAGATTGCAAGGCTTTCTTGTAGCTCTGACTTCTTCTTTTGAAGACAAAGAGTTTCTTCTTCTTAGCTTGTTCAGCCTCATCTTCCTCAGACTCTGAAGTACTGGCTATATCAACCTGTCCTTAGGGCTTGATGGTTTGTCAGCTTGCACATCAGTGCTTTCTCACTTTCTTGCCTTATAGGCTCTTCCAACTTGCAGTTGCTCCCCTCAGCAGCAGCACCCTTCTCTTCAGCAGCAGCAACTTTGTCCATGTCAAAGTCCTCTTGATCTAAATTTAGAAATAGATCTTCCATGGTGTATTCAGCTGGAGACTGTGCAGGAGAAGTACTGGGTTCATCAACTACTTTATCAGGAACCACTTCTAGGATAACTGATGTGTCTTGGAGAACAACATCTGGTTCTTGATTTGCTTGCTGAGTTTGCTGATGGACATCAGACAAATCAGAATCTATTACAGAAAAATCTAAAGTATTGAGGTCAGTAAGTACCTCTTGGATAATGATTGTGGCTTGCTCACTGTCCAGAGTAGAGGGTTCTTCTACTGCTGGAAGCTCCCCCTGGCTTGGATCCTTATACTTGGGGCTAGCTGGAGGCAGCTCCCCCTGGATTTCAGCTGTCTCTTGAGGAGCAGGAGACTTCTCTGCAGCCACTTCTCTTGACTATCAGGAGTGAAAACAACTTGTTCTTCACTACCTGAACTGCTGGAGGACTCCTGTGTCACAGGAGCTATCTTCCTCTTCTTCTTTGGAGGTGAATCTTTCTTAGAAACTTGCTTCTCTGGGGTAGGTATTTCCTTAGATAGTACTCTTTCCCACCTGGAAAATATCCTCATATCCATCCTTCTCATGTGATTGATTTGCTACCAGCAGCATTGCTCATTACCTCTGGTATTGTACCAGCCAGGTAGAGACTTAGTATTCTGCCCAGATTGGGCTTCTTCAGACTCTCCTTAATTTTCTCATACACAACCATTGACCAGTCTGTTTTTAGGTTGAAGATAATTCTGGTCAACACTGAACATGGAGGCTGACACCCTGTCATGCCCTCCAGTCTTGCTGAGTATAACTTTCCCACAATTTCAGACAGGAATTTTCCTTGGTTATTCATTCCTTTCTGTTGAATACAGATCCTATCTTCATCTTAGGATCTAGACCACACCAGGTAAGTGCTTCCCTGGTCTTAGATGTAGTCACTTCCTCTTCTGCTTGAATTTTAGGTAGCTGAAGTACCTTTCTCAGAGTTTGGGTGAAATCTTGACCTTGGTTCCATGCACTCTTGATTTGATTCTGTAACCTGAGTCATCTACAGAAGCTCCAGTAAGGAATTCAAGAACTTCCTTCTTCCATATTTTGGTTGGTTCTGAAACCAAGTACTCCAATCCAGAATCGGTGACTAGGGTTACACCGATTTGATTTCTTGATCGCCATCGTCGAACGCGCCACGAACCAGTTCATAGCCTTCATTGACGTTCTCCTCGAGCTTGGGAGCCATTAGGGTTTGTAGAATTAGTCTTTAGAAAAGAGAAATGTCGACACAGTAGTTTGGTCTCGAAACTCTGAAAGCGTGTCGACAAACAAAGACAGAATCCTATTTATACCTTTCTGGTTTGAAGACGAACAGGCGGGATGGATTACTAAAGATGTGTCGACACTGGCAATAAGTGTCGACACTGACTTATAATGTCTCGACACTCATGTGTCGACACAAGTTTAGTCAACAGATTTTATGTGTCGACACTTGGTTATGTGTCGACACCACACTACTCGACATGTAGTCGAGACGTTACTTAGAAAATTCTGAGTAAAACTTAAGTGTCGACACCTCATTGGATGTGTCGACACCAACTCGACATGTGTCGACACTAACATTCTGAAGTGTCGACACCAACTTCCTAGATGTGTCGACACCATTTTCCTGAAGTGTCGACACTTACTATTCTGTGTCGACATAGACTTGTCTATGTGTCGACACCTTTTTACTTAGCCAATTTTTAGTTCTGTAAACTTAGTCTAAGTTTATCATACCTAGTTCAATTTTGAACCTATTGAACTTAGCTTCTTCTAAGGGCTTAGTAAACATATCAGCTATCTGATTATCAGTTTTAACATATTCAAGTGCAATATCATTTCTTTCTACATGCTCCCTAAGAAAGTGATATTTAATCTCAATATGTTTAGTTCTACTATGTGATACAGGATTATTAGCTATTGAAATAGCACTTGTAGAATCACAGAAAAGTGGAGTTCTAATTACCTGAAATCCATAGTCTTCTAGCTGATATTGAATCCACAGAAGTTGAGCACAGCAACTTCCTGCAGCTACATATTCTGACTCAGCTGTGGAGATAGCCACACTGGTTTGCTTCTTACTACTCCATGAAATGAGTCTTCCACCTAGGAATTGACAGGATCCAGTAGTGCTCTTTCTATCTTCTTTGCATCCTGCAAAGTCTGCATCTGAATAGCCTGTTAGATCAAAATCTCCATTCCTAGGGTACCAGAGGCCTAGATAAGGTGTGCCCTTTAGATATCTCAAAATTCTTTTGACTGCAGTCAAGTGAGACTCTTTAGGGCAGGCTTGATACCTGGCACAAACACATGTAGCATACATGATGTCAGGTCTACTTGCAGTCAAGTATAAAAGGGAGCCAACTATCCCTCTATACAAGGTTTCATCTACAGGTTTCCCTGCATCATCCTTGCTTAAGAGACATACTTGACCCCATAGGAGTCTTCATGGTACTGGATGAATCCATACCATACTTCCTTATGAGTTCTAGGGTGAACTTGGACTGACATATGGATAGACCACTTTCAGTCTGTTTAACTTGGAGACCCAAGAAAAACTTCAGTTCTCCCATACTACTCATCTCAAATTGACTTGCATAAGTTTTGCAAACTTTTTGCAAAGGCTGCTTTCAGTAGACCCAAATATAATGTCATCTACATATATTTGGACTAGTATGACTTTGCCTCTAGATTCCCTAAGGAATAGAGTCTTATCTATTTTCCCCCTTGTGAACTTGTTCTCAATGAGGAAACTAGATAGGGTTTCATACCAAGCTCTAGGAGCTTGCTTTAACCCATACAATGCTTTCCTAAGTCTATAGACATAATGTGGAAGAGTAGGATCAACAAAACCTGAGGCTGCTCCACATATACTTCTTCCTTTAGATTACCATTTAGGAATGCTGACTTGACATCCATTTGGTATACCTTGAATCCTTGATAGGTTGCATAGGCCAAGAACATCCTTATGGCCTCCAGTCTGGCTACTGGGGCAAAGGTTTGATCAAAATCAATACCTTCTTCTTGCCTATATCCTTTTGCAACCAGTCTTGCTTTATTCTTATGATGACCCCTTGTTCATCTAACTTATTTCTGTAGATCCACTTAGTTCCTATAACATTGTGGTCTTTAGGTTTAGGAACCAGGTCCCAAACCTTGCACCTTTTGAACTGATTAAGCTCTTCCTGCATTGCTTCAGTCCACTGTGGATCTTGTATAGCTTCTTCAAATTTCTTTGGTTCTATTTGAGACAGAAAACTTGAATATACTACAGCATTCTGATTTCTGCTCCTTGTCTGAACACCTTGTCTTGGATCTCCAATAATCAGCTCTACTGGATGATCTCTTAGATGCCTGTTGGCTGGAGGCATCCTTACTTCTGGTTGTACTTCTACAGCATCTTCATCATGCTGAGTTCTTGTACTTCTTCAGCTCCTGGTACATGTAGTTCTCCCCTGGACATAAGCCATCTTCTTCTACTTGCTGTCTTGCAGCAGGTACATCTTCTATGGTTAGCTTGTCCATCTTCTTAGTAAGACCTGTGGGGCTGCACACACTACTAGACAACTCATTGTTAATAAGTTTTGTCTCATCAAAAACTACATGCACAGACTCCTCTACAACTTGTGTAGTCAAGTTGTAGACTCTATAAGCCTTACTATTATTGCTGTACCCAAACAACACCCTCTTGGGACTTGGCAGCAAACTTAGTTAAGTAAGACTTCCCATTGTTAAGTATGAAGCATTTGCAACCAAAAATCCTGAAATAGGATAGGTTTGGTTTCCTGCCTTTCACAACTTCATAGGGGGTCTTATTTAACCTTTTAGTGATGGTAGCCCTATTTATCACATGGCATGCAGTGTTAACTGCTTCAGCCCAGAAATACTCAGGCAGTGATGTATCACTAAGTAGGGTTCTACCAGCCTCTATCAAGGTTCTATTCTTCCTCTCAGCAATGCCATTTTGCTGAGGTGTTCTAGGTGAAGAGAATTCTTGAAATATCCCAAAGTCTTCACATAGTTTTGTCATGCTTTCAGATTGAAACTCAGTACCATGGTCACTTCTAATTTTGACCACAGTACTATTTAGTTCATTCTGAATTTGCTTGACAAAGCTGTAGAAGACACTAGGTGTTTCAGATTTCTGCCTTAAGAAGAACACCCAGGAAAACCTTGAGTAGTCATCAACAACTACAAAGGTATAGACCTTCCTACCTAAGCTGTGAACTGGCATTGGACCAAAGAGATCCATATGCAAGAGGTATAAACACCTCACAGCATCTTTGTTCTCAATGCTTTTAAAGGTGGATTTGGTCTGCTTGCCCTTTTGACAAGCTGAGCAAATGCCATCTTTAACACACTTAACTTGAGGACCATTCCTCACTAACTCTTTGCTAAAGAGTTTGCTAATAGTCTTGTAGTTAAGATGAGCTAGCCTCTTGTGCCACTTGACACAATGAGAGACTGTCTCATCAGCTACAAGACAAACAGGAGAACCATTGTTCTCAATCATGATGTCTAGACAGTAGACATTTCTCTTTCTATATCCTGTCAAAATGATCTCTTGATCACTTGACCTCTTGATATGACAACCATTTTTAACAAATGAGATGTCATACCCTACATCACTTAACTGACTTATACTTATAAGGTTGTGTTTCAACCCTTTAACATAAGCCACTTGAGTAATGGTAACAAGGTTTGAAGAAATGTTACCAAACCCTTTGATGATTCCTTTTTCAGAACCACCAAAGGTCACTTTAGGACCATTTTTGATTGGAATGTAGTCCTTCAGTAGTCCCCTTGTTCCAGTCATATGTCTGGAACATCCACTATCCAAGTACCATGTTGGGGTATGGCCACTTGGATTCACCTGCAAAAAAATTAATGAACCTTAGAACCCAAAGTAAACTTGGGTCCTTGGTGATTGTTAGTTTGCAACATGACATAGCTACCTACTGGCTTTCCACCAGGTAGCTTGCTACTCCCATTGGCACTTGCATTGTGCCAACAGTCCAAGGCAAAGTGGCCAACTTTGCCACAGCACCAGCATTCAAACTTGTTGTACCTTTGCTTAGGTACAGACTTGGCTGTCTTGACTACAGCAGGCTTATTGAATGTTGGGGCTTTGCCCTTGGACTTGGACTGATCCTGAACAGTCCTAGCTGGTTTAATAAAACCCAATCCAGCCTTTCCTTTATGATGAACAAATTCATCAATCAAGGGTAGCACTGATTTAGGTTTTGAAAACCTAGCAACTAGCTCTCTTTCCTTCTGAAGATTGATCTCCAGTCTCTTAATTTGATCATTTTTATAGGTGATAGTTCCCATCTGAATCACAGTAATGTGTTTCAGCCTGGCTACCTCATTGAGCTTTTGATCAAATTTCTTCTCAAAATCTGTTGCAGCTGCCTTGAGATCAGCAATCTCCTTTGCCTGACTTTTGGCTAGGGTCTTGCTTTTCTTATAGGCTTGCAACAGTACTTTTATTCATCTAAGAGCTGATGAATATCTCCCTCAGATTCAGAAACACTTCCATCACTTGATGAAGATGAATCTGACTCTGAACTAGAACTGGAATCTGAACTTTGAGTTGGACTTTGTACCTGACTAGGTCCTGGCTGCTCCAGGATTTTGGTACTTTCAGTCAATGCCATCAGTCCTTGGCACTGACACTCTTCTTGTTCATAGATTGATTCCATGATCTGCATAAACTCTTCTTCTTCTTCAGCAAATAGCCCTATGTAGGCTTCAGCATCTGTCTCAGTGTCTGAAGAAGAAATGTCTGAAAGAGTCTTCTCATTCTTTGCAACAAAGGACTTCTCCTTCTTTCCTTTGAAGTGAGTCTTCTTTTTGTCACTGGATTCTTTTCTTCTCTCAGGACAATCTGCAATAACATGACCCTGTCTATTGCAGCAGTAACACACTATCTTAGACCCAGTTGCCTTGCTAGTCTTTGTCTTTTTCTTGTCCTTCTTTGAAGGCTTCTTCTCCTGATACTGGACTTCTTTCCCTTTGGAAAATGAAGGTCTGGACCTCCACTGTTTCTTCTTCAGGAATTTCTGAAAATGTCTGGTGAATGCAGCAAAGTCTTCATCACTTTCACTGCTTGTAGACTTTGTGCTAACAGACTCATCAGATTCTGATTCAACTACCTCTGGAGGAGGAGTTGATGACTTAGTCCTGCCCTTTCTAGGTACTTCTGACTTGAAGGCAACAGTCCTTTCCCTGTGCTCAGTCCTTGTTGATTTTTCCTCCTCTTTTCTCACTGACAGCTGCATCTCATAAGACAACAACTTGCCAAACAGTGTGGGAGGAGGAATTTCTCCCAACTTTGCCATTTCTCTGATGGCACAGATCTTGGTGTCCCAATCTTTGGTTAGGGACCTTAAGAACTTATCATTCAATTCATAGTTAGTGAACTCTCTTCCATAGGACATGAGTTCATTAACAATTCTATAGAACTTCTTGTAGCATTCAGTGATGCTATCTCCTCTTCCTTGCCTAAAGCTCTCATACTCTTGATTAAGCAAGGACTTCCTATCTTGCCTAACTTCTTCAGAACCTTCCATATAGACAATGAGGTATCCCACATCTCTTTTGCTGTTTTACAGTGAATTAAGTTCTGAAAAGTGGCATCATCAATGGCACTTACTATAATGTTTTGTGCCCTCTTGTCCATAGTGGCTAGGACAATTTCATCCTTAGTCATCTCAGAGAAATCCTTTGGAGTTCTCTGTGTAGCATCCAAAACTGAAACCTTCATGGGCACATATGGCCCCTCTTTGACTGTGATGTAGATTCTAGGGTCAGAGGCCTCCATAAATAGCCTAACCCTTTCTTTCCAGATCCCAAAGATCTCTTTTCTGCATATGGGCAGTTTCATTGAACCCAATTCCTTGTGATTCTCTGAAGAACCCATGTTCTTGATTTTCTTGAAACTGTGTTCTGACTTACACTGAATCTGCCAAACTGGATCTCCTCAGACAGTTAGTCCTTTTTGAGGAACCTCGCTCTGATACCACTTGAAAGATATGGTACCTAAACACCTAGAGGGGGGGGGGGTGAATAGGTGACCTAAACCTTTTTGAACTTTGTTGGCAGCAAAACAGTTATCTCACAGATTCTACAGCTAACAGCAATAACAAAATATAAACTGCTAATCCACAGCACAGCACAGCACAGCAGACACACAAATTTATAGTGGTTCCCCAATCTTTGGTACATCCACTTTCCCCTTCGCCTATCTAGCAGTGTACTAGATTCGGCCAAACTTCTCCACTATCTCAGAACCCAACTAGGTTCCTACACCTCAGGCCCAAAGCCTTACACTCAGCCACCAAGGCCTACACTCAGCCACCCAGGCCTACACTCAGCCAATTAAGGCCTACACTCAGAGTTCTTCAACTCCTACACTCAGGCAACCAAGCCCTACCCTCAGCCTTTATAATATAGGCTTACAATTCACTCAGATCCAATGGATCCTACAAGTTAAAATTGAATTACAATAACTAACTCTACAACTCAGAAAATAAGAGAGGAGTTGAGAGTTTCTTGAAGAGTTCTTGGAAGAACTCAGCTAGATCCAAACTGACTTAGCTTCCTTCAAAGCTTCTTGAGTAGAACTGAATTAGTCTGAATCTCTGCAGTTGATCCTTGACCTCTGCTTCTTGAGATCCAGATGATTCTGAATCTTCTTCTCAGCCTTAGTTCCAAAGACTGAATTCTTGATTGGAGCTCTCTCTCTCCAACTTCTTAGATCTGCAGTTGGACTGCCAGATCTTCTTGTGTTGATCCTCTGTGTACCACTTTTCTGATTACTTGAATAATCTGATCTATTATTCAAAAAATAGACTTCAACAACAGTTCTGTAAACTTGGAGTCTGCCTATTTATAGGCCTTCTTCATGGTAACCGGCTGGTCCGGTTCATAACAGACTTCTGACTTCTCTGACAGTTGCTGTAGACCGGCTGGATCGGCAGCTGTCATGTCAACCAGTCACTTCTTGAAATTCTCTAACTGTCAGATAGTGTCGAGACTTTCTGTTCTTAAGTGTCGACACTTATAGACCAAGTGTCGACACATGTTGTGTAAGTGTCGACACAAGTCTACAAGGTGTCGACACAACTCCTTGTATGTCTCGACACAGATTCTTCTTCAAGTGTCGACACTGAAATTAAGTGTCGACACAAGTACTTGATCTTCTGTAACTTGTTGATTCTTCTAAGTGTCGACACATCTCTTTGTGTCGACACATCTTCATGTGTTGAAACTGTCAAGTGTCGACACTGCTTCTTGGTGTCGACACAAGTCTTCAATTTTGTTTCTTCAGCTGAGTGTCGACACATTCCCTTAGTGTCGACACTTGTACTTAGAATATTTTGTAAACTTTTCTGTTCTTTGCTAAGTGTCGACACAGCTCCTTGTGTCGACACTTTCTTCAAGTGTAGAGTCTTCAACTAAGTGTCGACACATTGTGCTGGGTGTCGACACTTTCTTCAAGTGTTGACTCTTCTGGTTGTGTGTCGACACATTGTGCTGAGTGTCGACACATACTTCAAGTGTTGACTCTTTGTGTGTGTGTCGACACATTGTGCTGAGTGTCGACACATTCTTCATATGTTGACTTGCTGATTGAGTGTCGACACATTGTGTTGAGTGTCGACACTTGTCCTTAGTCTCTGCAGAATTTTGCTGAGTGTCGACACAACTCCAAGTGTCGACACTTTCTGATGTAGACTCAGCTCTTCTAGGTGTCGACACTTCTGCTAAGTGTCGACACAGCTTTTCTGCTCTTCTTCACTGAGTGTCGACACAGCTCCAAGTGTCGACACTTTCTGTCTGGTGTCGACTCTTCTTCTCAGGTGTCGACACAATTAGCTTCTCCAAGTGTATACCTAACCTGCACGTAACTCAAACAAACACAAATACATTATGATGTATATCTGCTGAGGCTTCTGTACCCATGTACAAGGGCCGACACAAGCATTTCATAATGTCAAGTGTCGACATGTTTTTGACAAAAAGATTATAAATTCATTCCCTAGGCACTGGGTGTCTTAGGTTAAGCATGACATTATTTCCTCTGTATAAATATATATATACATATATAAAAAAAACCCCAGACAAGTTGGCAGAAACAAGTTTTAGGTCTGTCTGTACCTATTGTTTTTCTAATAGTGAACTAGGTTCTGATGATTATTTGTGATCTTTTTAATACCTAACGTAGGGGCGAGATGACTCCCCACAGGGCGAGTCTTCTGGTGTAAGCGGTGCAGTTATGGAAAGTCAGGCAACAAAGGCTCATCAGGCAATGGTACATTCAGTCTCAGATCCAGTCCCTATTATCTATGGTGGCAGGACGAGACCCGAGAGTGCAGGATCCTGCTATGGTGTTTAGGCTTCCCGCACCTCCTGCAACCCCAGCCCCTTTGGTGCCTCTAGTGGTGGTGCCCCCGGAGATGGCTTTCATCACTCTGTTCCAGTGACTGCGACCCCCTACCTACGATGGTAAGGCGGACTTCATGGTATTGGATGACTGGTTGATTACCATAGAAGAAATGTTTCACTACTCTGGAGTGTCTGAGGATCAGAAGGTGATGCTGGCCGCCTATCAGCTGAAGGGGTTAGCGAAGAGCTGGTGGATGAGGGAGAAGGAGGGAATCGTAGGAGGAAGCACTTGGGCTTCCTTCAAGGAGATCTTGATGCGGAAATTTCTACCGTCAGTGGAGCGAGACAAGCTGATAAATGATTTCTTGCATCTGAAGCAGAGGCAGCTCTCAGTCAGCGAGTATGAGATTGAGTTCAGCAAACTCAGTCGCTTTGCCCCTAGTTTGGTGAGCTTAGAGGAGGATAGAGCAAAGCGTTTCCTCGGTGGCCTGCGGAGCAATGTACAGCAGCTAGCGGTGGCTCATGGTGCGGTGAGTTATGCTGGGGCAGTGGAGGCCGCTTTGAAGGTAGTGGCCATCGAAAACGCGAAGCATAGAGGACAGCAGGCGAGGAATGAGAAGAGGAAAGCTGTTGAAGCGAAGAGTCCCCTTGTGCCTGGTGCTCCTTCGGGGAAGAGGAGCAAGGAGGTGTGTAGTTTTTGTGGCCGGTCGGGCCATCCTGCTGAGAGATGTTTCAAGAGGGCTGCGGCGCAGAAGGAGCATGTACATGCTATACAGGGTGCTCACAGGAAGAATGTGGTGTGTACTTTGTGCAAGAAAGAGGGGCACGATGTTGCTCGTTGCTGGTTGAAGGATAAGGTCTGCTATCAGTGCAGACAGAAAGGTCACACCAAGGCCCGATGCCCGCAGCTCCAGTCTGTGCACCGACTAGTTCCTCTTCAGGCGTTGCCACCGCCTCAGTCTATGGATAGAGGCAAAGGGAAGCTGAACGTGATATCTTCAGCGGAGGCTCATACTTCGACGCAAGTCATTTCAGGTAATCCTTCTCGCTAGTCTTTTACTTCCTTTGCAGTTTAGTTGGGCTTTTGTTTTCTGTATTGACTGTGCAATTTCCCCGTTGATATTTATATAGGGAGTTTTAAGGTAAAGAACCGCTGGGCGCGTGTCCTCTTTGACTCAGGTGCTACCCACTCATTTGTGGTTAGGGCCTTTGTAGAGCGGTGCCGGCTGGTTCTTGATCGTGTCGGTGATGCCTTTTGCGTCAAATTCCCCTCGGGTGATTCTGTGATATCAGATCAGGGCATTCTAGATTGTCCTATTATGTTGGGGGATTTCCCAGCCAAGGCGGATCTGAAGGTTATAGACTTGAAAGATTTCGACGTCATCCTGGGTATGGATTGGTTGTCCAGGTACGATGCAGTGATCCAGTGCAGGGGTAAGCGCTTGGATTTCAAGAAAGACAACGGTCAGCCTGGGAGTATTTATGGCGATCCGCGCCAGGCCTCTCCGGCGATTTCTGCGGTATGTGCTCAGAGGTTATTCAGTTCTGATTGTTTTGCTTGCTTAGTCTCGGCGCTGGGGACTGTTAGCAGTGTGCCGCTGTTGGATGAGATTCCTGTTGTCCGTGAGTTTTCGGATGTGTTTCCTAGCGACCTTCCCGGTCTTCCCCCTGCCAGAGATGTCGAGTTCGTGATTGATTTGGAGCCGGGTACGCGCCCTATTGCTAAGGCGTCGTACCAGATGGCCCCGCGAGAGCTGGAGGAGCTGCGTACCCAGCTGGATGAGTTATTGGAGAAGGGTTTCATAAGGCAGAGCTCGTCGCCCTGGGGTGCACCCGTTCTTTTTGTGAAGAAGAAAGATGGTTCGATGCGCCTTTGCATCGACTATAGGGAGTTGAACAAAGTCACCATCAAGAACAGGTACCCCCTGCCCAGAATCGACGACTTATTCGATCAGTTGCGTGGTAGCTCTGTGTTCTCCAAGATTGACCTTCGATCAGGATATCATCAGCTCAGGATCCGGGAGTCGGACATTCCACGGACGGCGTTTTGATCGAGGCATGGACACTTCGAATTCCTAGTTATGTCTTTCGGGTTGACCAACGCGCCATCAGCATTCATGGACATGATGAACCGGGTGTTCAAGGATTTTCTGGACAAGTTTGTGGTCGTATTCATAGATGACGTTCTGATTTATTCTCGGAATGCTGCGGAGCATGATCAGCACTTGCGATTGGTGTTATCTGCCTTGAGAGATCATCAGTTGTACGCCAAGTTGAGCAAATGTGAGTTCTGGTTGCCTCAGGTGTCCTTCCTGGGTCATGTGGTGAACAAGGATGGCATTTCAGTGGACCCGGTGAAGATTTCTGCAGTGATGGATTGCCATAGGCCGAGCACACCCAAGGAGATTAGGAGCTTCTTGGGGTTGGCCGGCTATTATAGAAGGTTTGTTGAGGGCTTTTCTACCTTGGCAGCGCCCTTAACTAAGCTGACGCAGAAGCATGCATCGTTCATCTGGAGCGAGCAGTGTGAGGAGGCCTTTCTGGAGCTAAAGAGGAGATTGTGCACCGCTCCTGTTTTGACATTGCCTACGGAGGGCAAAGACTATGATGTTTATGTGGATGCCTCGCATGTTGGGCTCGGAGGCGTGTTGATGCAAGAGGGGAAGGTGATCGCGTATGGGTCGCGGCAGTTGAAGACACACGAGCGGAATTATCCTACGCATGACCTCGAGTTTGCGGCGGTGATTTTTGCGTTGAAGCTGTGGAGGCATCTACTATATGGGGCTCAGTGCAAGATTTTCACAGATCATAAGAGCCTGAAGTACGTGTTTACTCAGAAGGAGCTGAATCTGCGCCAGCGGCGGTGGCGAGAGTTCGTGGCCGATTATGACGTGGAGATCCAGTACCATCCAGGCAAGGCCAATGTGGTGGCCGACGCCCTGAGCCGCAAGACAGGGAAGATCTTCAACCTCACGGCGGACCATTTAGTGGAAGAGTTCTTGTTGATGGACATCTCTGTGGGATGCTGTGATTTGCAAAGCAGTTTGGCAGTGGCAGAGCCATCTTGGATTTCGCTCACCAGGTTGCACCAGAAGGACGATCCGAATTTGTTACACCTGTACCTTAGGGTTGAGAGAGGGGAGTTGCCGGATTTCTCCATCGATGATTCGGGTACCTTGAAGTACCGCGGCAGGTTTTGCATCCCCGCGGTTGGAGACATCAGGAGTATGGTATGCAAAGAGGCTCATGGATCCAGTGTTGCCTACCACCCAGGATCCACGAAGATGTATCATGATTTGAAGCAGATCGCCTGGTGGCATGGTATGAAAGGGGATATAGCTCGGTATGTTTCTGAATGTTACACTTGCAAGCGGGTGAAGGCCGATCATGGGAGGCCTGGTGGAAAGTTGACTCCTTTGGAAATCCCGACTTGGAAGTAGGAAAGTATCTCCATGGACTTCATTACAGGCTTACCAAGATCTCCAAGGGGATTTGACTCAGTTTGGGTGATCGTGGACCGACTGACGAAGTGTGTGCACTTCATACCTTATAAGATCGACTACCCGATGAAGAAGATAGGAGAGTTGTATTTGAGTGAAGTCATCCGACTGCATGGAGTTCCCGTGAGTATCATTTCAGACCGAGACTCCAGATTTACTTCCCGTTTCTGGAAGAGTTTGCAGGAGGGTTTGGGTACAGACTTGAGATATTCTACCGCTTACCACCCTCAGACAAATGGGCAGACCGAGCGGGTGAACCGGATTGTGGAGGATATGATCAGGTGCTACATTCTAGATCACGGTGGAGCATGGGGTGAGTGCTTGCGGCTCATGGAGTTTGCCTACAATAACAGTTACCAAGAGAGCTTGCAAATGGCTCCCTTCGAGGCATTGTATGGGAGGCGCTGCAGAACTCCGTTGTTTTGGACTGAGGCCGGTGAGAGGCCTTTGTTGGGTCCTGATGCTTTAGAGGAAATGGAGGTTGCTGTGAAGCTCATTCGGGAAAAGCTTCGGTTAGCTCAGGAGGGATATGAGAAAAACGCCAACCGACGTAGGTCTGATTTGGAATTTTCGGTAGAGGATTTGGTCTTCTTGAAGGTATCTCCGATGGTTGGAGTGAAGAGGTTTGGCAAGAACCATAAGCTGGATCCGAGGTATGTGGGTCCATTCAGAATTTTGGAGCGTATTGGTGTGACAGCATATAGGTTGGATCTACCAGCCAGCTTCCCAGGCGTGCATAATGTCTTTCATGTGAGCCAGCTGTGAAAGTGTGTGCGGAGCAGTGGGCAAGTCTTGGATGTCGTGCCCCAGTTGGAGCCCAACCTCTCGTATGTTGAGGTGTCGGTCCGCATCTTGGATACTCAGGATCGGGTGCTGCGGACAAAGTCTATCCCGATGGTGAAGGTTCTTTGGAAGAATCAAGATTTGGAAAGTGCGACTTGGGAGCTAGAGTCGGCTATGAGGGAGGCTTACCCTCTCCTGTTCTCCTGATTTGTTGGGTATGTTTCTTCCTAGTAACTATTATTTTGTTACTTTCCTCTTTAGTAGAAGTAGTGTACGTAAAGTTTCGGGACGAAACTTTCTTTTAAGGGGAGTGACTGTAACACCCCCGAATTTTTCGGCAATTATTTAAATCCTCGTTCGGCGTTACGTTGGCGCATTCTCGGCTTGTGTCATTGTTAGAGTAACTCGTTAGGTGTTCTTAGAGGTTATGGCCTGTTGTATGGTTTCCCCAGCTAGCCGTTGTCTGTTTTGGAGGCCCGGCTGAGCCTCTTAGGGAATCCTTGTGCTTTGGCTTTGGGTGAGGTTAGCCCGAGTGTGTGGTCGCCGGAGGTTGTGCCCGACTTCGCTGATGTTTTCGTAGCCCGAGTGTTTAGCTACGGTGCGGATTTGTTCGGAATCCGAGAGCGTTAGTTTTCGCGCCTTTTCGACGGTCGCTAGTTAGCGAGTCGTCATTTGTGCGAGCATATTTTCATGTTTGCGCATTCAGGGCATAGTGCGTGTTGTGGGCATGCAAGGTTTTAATAATTTGCGTGTGCATGCCTGCGATCATGTGTTAGTGTGTACGTATAAATATATATATGTGTGTGTTAGTGTGTATGTATAAATATATATATATGAGTGTTAGTGTGTATATATATAAATATATGTATATAAATAAATAAGTATATATATATATATGTAGGTATTAGGGTTAGGAGATTCCTTTTCCCCCCAGCCCGACGACGGCTTTCAGAACCCGAGCGGAAGAACAGGCGGAAGCCCGGGGCTGCTCCGACCGCCGATTCACCGCCCAGATCTGCTTGAAATCGTGGTTTGAGGCCGGATCCATGCTCCTCTAGCCGTGACCATCGTTCCGAGGTAGTTCTTTTTGGATTTCACCATTTTTTTTTCTTTCGATCGGGTGTCGAGGGTTCTTGATCGTTCGTGCTTTGATGGAGCTTTTCTTCCCATGTTTCCCCTTCGATTATTGCTCGCGGCCGGCGGTTTGGAAGTGAGTCTTGGCCGAATTTTTTTTCCCTTGTTGTGTGTTCCCCAAAAAGCAAGGCAAGGCAAGTGCACCCTTCACCCTTATCATAGAAATTTCATTATGGTGCCCTTGATCTCCTTCTGTTAAATTTCAGATTTATTCCTTGCTCATCCAAGTTTGAAATTTTGAGATTTGTTGCTCACCCAAGCCTTGGCCGAAATTTCTTAAATGTTTTATTGTGTTGAGACATTGCGGTTAGAAGTGTTGGATCTAGTCCTATATCTAATAATTCATTGACTTACATGTTGTATTTTTTTTGGACTTGGGGTTGTGCCCGGATTCCGTTAAGGATTACGTTTTTTTGTTCTTGTTTAAACCCCCCCTTGTGTGCGTAAATGGTGATAGGAAAGAGTTTAGCCCTTTACTTGATTTCCAGTTATGCTCTTGATGCGGGCTTCATCAAAAAAAAATGCTCTAGACCACACAAGCTTAAAGACAAATATGTTTATGCAGTAAATAATTAAGATTAGAGCATACCCCTCCTTTGGAAGAGTTCGGTGAAATTAGAGGTATTAGTATTAGCAAAACAACCACGGCCAAGTCCTGCAAGCGATGACAAATATGGTTAGAGGTAGCAACTTAGATTTAAAAAAAGTACTAAATAACAATCAGTGAGACTCAAATGTGTGACCTAACACGCAAGGTTAAAGTTCTTTCCTCCATGAGTCAATCAAGGAGATTTGTTTTTTTTGTGTTGTGGGTTGCTCTAGAGTGTGTAGGGTTCAGTGTGACTTCTTGGTGGTTCATGGAACTACTAGTGAGGGTTTTCCCGAGTCACTTAGTGCTGGAGTAGGATGTGATTTTGAGGTGGGTCGGACCGATGCCGCCACCCTTGTTTTACTTCTTGTCTTATTAAGACAATGTGAGCTGTTTGGTTGAGTTGGACCGATGCCACCACCACAGCACCTTGAGATGTTTAGGCCTGTGAGACGTGGTTGGACCGTTGCCACCAATCTAGGTCCTTATTTCTGATTTTTTGTCCATCTCCAGTACTAGGTGACTCTTTCTGCTCTAGCTTTATACCTGGATTTATTATTTTGCTAATCCTTCCTGCAGAGATTTGAGAGGCTTGACTTCACCCGTGCACTTGGTGCACCCCTTTTTTTTACTCACTCATGGCGAGTATTTTTCCTTCACTTGTTTACTTTAGTTATTACCTGTTTCACATCTTCCTTGCTACTGTTTCATTTTCATATATATATATTGCTTTGCCGAGGCGTTCTTTTCTTTGAATGTCTCAGGTTCAGGTTTATAGCCGACTGTGCGTCTAGGTTTCTTCTGGAGTTGCTAGTGCTATAGCTGCTACTGAGTTTTCTTTTCCTCACTCCTGGGAGGTAGTTTCTTTAGACTTGTAGTACAGATATGCCTACTCACCAGTGGGTTCGTGTCAGTTGTTGGCGCTCACTGGTGGTTTCTCTTTTAGATGCTTTGTACTTTGCTTATACTGATAGATTTCCTGTTTTGGAGTTTATTGAACTTGCTTCTGGGATGATTTATGTTACGTTGCTAGTTACTTTAAAACCTATAAAGAAAATAATTATTATATTTAAAACATAGACCGCATGTTTTCCTTTCTAAAAAGCTTAATCACTATTTTCAAACCACGTAAAATGACATTTCCTATATATATTATATAAATTAAATCTAGGGTCTTGCATAGCCTTAGGTGTCCCTTGGGGACGCTTAAGCATTCTCTTAGGGTGTTAAAAAAATGAATAAAGTATTTTCCGCTACGTATAAGTATACTTTTGAAGGGTGGACTAGTTGATCCACGAAGCCGAGGGATACGGCCTCTAAAATATAATTGATTTTTACTTCATTAAAGCTTTTGAACTTTCATAGTCTTAGTAGTTGGTGGTTGCCTGACGTCGGCAGTTATCCCCTGTCCGACGTGGCATCACAATGCGCGTTTTCTTCTACTCTGATACTTCTTAATTTCGGAGAAAATGCGGGTTGTGACACTCTGTGTGTAGGGCCTTTATGCCTGAGGTAGGTGACAAGCTTGTCACTGAGGTGTAGGTGAAAGGAGGGGCACTGAGGTAGGTACTCGGAGGGGTACTGAGTTGTAGGAGTGTTGAAACACTCTAAGAGTAGGGCCCTGTGCATGAAGTTGTAGGGCTGAAAAGCCTGAGCTGTAGGCCTTAGAGATAAGGCTGAGGTAGGTGGCTTGCAAGTCACTGAGCGTAGGAGCACTGCAGAGCTCTGAGGTAGGATCCTTTGGGATTTGAGGTAGGGTTGTCCTCCCAGCTTGAATGTAGGGCTTAACAGTCTGAGGTAGGTGGTCTACTAACCACTAATTGTACGCCCTTATGGATGAGAAGTGAGTCTTGGAGGAGACTTGAAGATCCTGCGGGATCTGAGGTGTAAGCTCTTAGAAGTAGATTGGAGGAGTTTGTGCCGAGTCCAACAAATAAGTTGGATAGGTGGAGAGGGAAAGTGGATGTACCCAATTGGGTAACCACTATAAATTCTGTTGTTTGCTGTGTGTGCTTGTTTGTCTTTGTGATTGCAGGATTTAAGGAGAAGCTCTAGATAGAATAAGTTGAAAACAACAAAAGATTTATTAAAAGCTCAAAGACCTATTCACCCCCCTGTTTGCGTGATTAGCTAACCTAAAGTTAAATAACTTTCAAGTGGTATCAGAGGGAGGTTGCTAAAAAAGGATTTAACAATTTGAGTACACCTCCAAGGTTAACAAAAAGGTAAGTAATGGGGTCTGGTGTAAACTACAAGGAGATGGGAGCCATGAAGTTGTCAATCTGCAGAAAGGAAGGGTTTGGGCTCTGGAAGGAAATGGTCAGGCTATTCATGTAAGCTGCTGACCTTAGGATCTATATCATAATCTAAGAGGGACCATTCATCCCCATGAAGATCTCTATTCTGGATGCTAACTTCCAGACTCCCAAATCATACGAAGAAATGAACAAGGATGAGCTCCTTCTTGCCTCCATGGACAAGAGAGCTCAGAATATCATTGCTAGTGTAGTAGATGATTCTACATTCCATAATCTGGTGCACTGAAAGGCCTCCAAGGAGATGTGGGACACCCTAGCGGTGTTCATGGTGGGTTTAGAAGAGGTGAGGGATGACAGGAAATCCATGCTCAACCAGTAGTATGAGGCATTCAGACAAGGAAATTCTGAGGGCATTGCTGAAAGTTTTGAGAGATTCTTCAAAACTGTCAATGAACTGAGAACATATGGAAGGGTCTTCAGTACCTATGAGCTGAATGACAAATTTCTTAGGTCCCTCACCATGGAGTGGGACACAAAGATCTGTGCCATCAGGGATATGTGCAGGCTAGCTGACACACCACCTCCAACCCTATTTGGAAAGCTACTGTCCTATGAGATGCAGCTTGCTACAAAGAAGGAAGAAGAGATGATCAGTAAGTCATAGAGCAAGGAGAAATCTGTGGCTTTCAAAGCTGATGCTTCAACATGGAGCAGAAGGAAGATCTCTCCAGTGAGGAGAACTGTTGTGTCAGAATTTGAGAGCTCTAGGTCCAGCTCATCTGACAACCATACATCTGATGAGGACCTTGCTGCCTTCTCCAGGCAGTTTCAGAAATTCATGAAGAAGGGGGCATTGGAAAAATAAAAGGCCTTCTTCCTCATCTCAGCACAGAAGGAAATCCTCTAAGGAGGACAGGTATGCTCCTAACTCTAATAAACAATCTTGCTCTAAAATTATTTATTTTTGTTGCAGCAAACCTGGGCATGTAATTGTTGACTACCAAGTAAAGAGGAAAGAAGAAAGAGTGAAGAATCACTACAAGGTAAAGAAGAAAGAGAAGTCCCTAGTGGCCAAGAAGGAGAAGACCTGTTCTGACTCTTCCTCTGAGTCAGATAGTGAAGAAGATGAAGCCTACATTGGGCTTATTGATATTGCTGAAGAGGAACCTGAAGAGTTTCCTGCTGCTAGAATAGGGATCAGGGCCCCTCTATCACACTTAAATAGTGACTCAGAGGTGGATGAAGATGAGGAAGGAGATGCTCAGTATCTTGGATTGATGGAAATGACAGATGAAGAAAGCAGCCAGGATCTGCCTGGTCAGACTCAGTACATGCTAAATCACATTCTTTTATTTCTAGTCATGAGGCTGACTCAATCTCTGAAGCTCAATCATAAAGAGATGAAGGGGATTCAGACTCTGAGGATGATGTAAACTTCATAATTGCCAAGTATGGATAACTTCTAGAGGCTTTCAAGAAATGCAAGCTACTTGCCAAGATGCAGGCAAAAGAGCTTCTTAGTCTTAAATACAAGTGTGAAGACCAAGAAAAGGCCCTCACTGACATAGCTGCTCAAGCAGCTCAGCTCAAGGAAATCATTGACAGTGAGTCTGTTGTAAGAGTCTCAAATGATAATCTTATCGGGAAACTTGAAAATGATCTCTTAAATGAGAAATTACTGGCGAGCAAATTTTCTAAGCCAAGCACTGTGCTGCCCATAATTGATACCCACCTTACCCAAGCTGGTAAGAAATGGTTGAGATTTAAGGGACCTGCTAGACCTTCCAATCTTAGAGGAAAGGGAAAAGGGAAGACACTAGTTGTGCCTCTAGCCTCACTGCCTCAAATTCCTTTTCAGAGAGTGTTGTTTCCTCTAACTGGTATGACCACGAAAGCTGTTATGGTCATTGGGAGAACGACAGATCCACTAGTATGGACCAATATGGACCCAGCCATGGTGGAATGTACAACCATGTGATAGCCTTTAAGGCTGCCCATGAGGAAATCCAAATGGCCATTCATTGACCATTTATTTTTGGTGCTCCAGCTCCAAAACTTAAAGATATTGGTGCTGCTAAAAATCTAAATCATCCAGCAAAAGTTGTGACTCAAGGTGAGTCTTCTGACAGGGCTGGAATGGTAATCTCAGATGTTATCAAATGAATGTTAGCTAAAAAGAGACATGCAGTTGGTAGTTCTCAGAGAAGACCAACACAGCCAGCTAAAAGACTGTCCTTCAGTCAAATTGCTGCTGAAAGAAGGAAGAAGTATTAAGCAGCACATCTCCCCACTGTTCAGGAAGCAGTACAACCAAATGCTAGTCCCAAACAGAAAAAGAGATATAATATCTATGAGTGCTGGTGTTATGGAAAAGTGGGCCACTATGCTATAGATTGATGGCATAATCCCTCAGTGTCCTAAGGTGGCCAACCTCTCAGCAATTCTATAGAAAGGCATGGTTATTTCAAGGCTAATGTGAACCTAGGACACAACAAAAATTGGCGTCCTAAGGCAAGGTGATTTGTCTTCATTGCAGGTTAGTTCAAGTACCAGTTCCCCTAAATGGTACTTGGATAATGGATGTTCCAGGCACATGACTGGAACAAATGAGCTATTGAAGGAGTACACTCCTGTAAAGAATGGACCCAAGGTCATTTTTGGAGGCTCAGACAAGGGGATAACCAGAGGCTATGGTAATATCTCAAATGGCATAATCACCATCAAAAAGGTGGATTATGTGGAGGGGTTGCAACACAACCTCATAAGTATAAGCCAACTATATGATCTTGGTTATAACATTTCCTTCCACAAGGATAAGTGCCACATTAAGAGGTTAAGTGACCAAAGTGTCATATTAACAGGCACTAGAAGTGGGAATGTTTATTGCTTAAATTTTTCTTGCTCAGAAAATAGTTCCCCTATATGCCTAGTTGCAGATGAGAAAATCTCATATTGTGTCCAGTGGCACAAGATACTGGCTCATTTGAATTATAAGATCATTGGTCAGCTCTTCAATGATGAGCTTGTTAGGAATGGTCCCAAAATAAAATGCTCCAAGGAGGGTATCTATGCTGCTTGCCAGAAGGGTAAGCAGACTAAGACCTCTTTCAAGAGCATTGGGTCCAAGGACTCTATGAGATGCTTGTATCTCATACATATGGACTTGTTTGGTCTTATGTCTGTTCATAGTCTAGGTAGGAAGGTCTACACCCTTGTGGTGGTTGATGACTATTCTAGGTTTACTTGGGTGTTCTTTCTTAGAAGAAAAGATGAAACCCTTGAAATCTTCACAGATTTTGTCAGTCAAATTCAGAATGAGCTCGCATTCTCTGTGGTCAAAATGAGAAGTGACCATGGAAATTAGTTTCAGTTTGCTGTTATGACTACATTCTCTGAAGAGCAAGAGATTCATAAAGAGTTCTCCTCTCCAAGAACACCCCAGCAAAATGGGTTAGCTGACAGAAAAAACAGGACTCTCATAGAAGCTGGGAGAACACTATTGAGTGATACTTCTCTCCACGAATATTTCTGGTCTGAGGCAGTTAACACTACATGTCATGTGCTCAATAGGGTTTCTATCACCAAAGGCCATAAGAAGACTCTCTATGAGATCTTGAATAGCAGAAAACCAAACATATCCTACTTCAGGATCTTTGGTTGCAAGTGTTTCATCCTGGACAATGGTAAGTCAAAAATGACTAAGTTTGCTGTCAAATCCCATGAAGGGATATTTATTGGGTACAACAATAATAGTAGGGCATATAGAGTCTATAACTTGATAAATAAAGTTGTAGAAGAGTCTATCCATTTAGTATTTGATGAGTCATACATGATTGACAGTGAGCTATCAAGCTCTTTTCCTAGCTCTGCAGGAACAGAAGTCATGATGGAAAAGCTCTCCATCAAAGATAAAGACATAGCTTTGTAAGAAGATTATGAAGAAGGATATTGTCCAGAGGAAGCATAGGGAAGTCAAGCTGGAAATGAAGACCAACCTACTGAAGAAAATGATAATCAGCAGGAAGCAGTTAGACTGCCCCTAGCAGTCAGATATCTTAGAGATCATCCTCTATAGCAGATAATAGGTGAGGCTGGCCAAGGTATACAAACCAGAAGCAGGAGTCTCAACACAGCACTTTATTCCAGCTTCCTGTCACAAGAAGAGCCCAAGAAATTTGAAGATGCAAATCAAGAACAATTCTGGATTGGTGCAATGCAGGAAGAACTGAACTAGTTCAAAAGGTGCAAGGTCTGGAAGTTGGTTCGCAGACCAGATGGACACAATATCATTGGAGTCAAGTGGATTTTCAGAAACAAACTTGATGAAAATGGCATTGTAATCAAGAATAAAGCCAGACTGGTGGCCAAAGGGTATAGATAGGAAGAAGGGTTTGATTATGATCAAACCTTTGCCCCAATTGCAAGGATGGAAGCAATTAGACTCTTCCTTGCATTTGTAGCCTTCCAGGGATTCAAGGTATTCCATATGGATGTCAAGTCAGCCTTTCTGAATGGATACTTGAAGGAAGAGGTTTATGTAAAGCAGCCTCTAGTTTTTATTGATTCTAACTCTCCTTCTACTTTATATAGACTTAGGAAAGCTCTTTATGGGCTTAAGATAGCCCGAAGAGCATGCTATGAGACATTATCTACCTTCCTGATTGAGAACAAATTCTCAAGGGGGAAGATAGATAAGACCTATTCCTAAGAGAATCTAAGGGCAAGATCATCCTAGTCCAAATTTATGTTGATGACATAATATTTGGCCCTACTGATGACAACCTCTGTAGGAAGTTTGCAAAACTTATGCAAGGGAAGTTTGAGATAAGTAGTATGGGTGAATTGAAGTTTTTCTTGGGACTCCAAGTAAAATAAACTGATGATGGTCTATCCATATCCCAGTCAAAATTCACCAGGGAGATTATCAAGAAATATGGCATGGAGAATGCTTCCACCATAAGAACTCCCATGAGCTCAAGTATGCCTATAGGCAAAGATGATCCAAGGAAGCCTATTGATCAAACTCTGTATAGAGGTATAGTTGGCTCCCTTCTCTACCTCACAACAAGTAGGCCTGACATTATGTATGCAACATGTGTCTATGCTAGGTATCAAGCCTGCCCTAAAGAGTCTCACTATACTGTTGTGAAAAGAATCTTGAAATATCTTAAAGGCATCCCAGATCTTGGCCTATGGTACCCCAAGAATAAGGAATTTGAACTAACTGGCTATTTAGATGCATATTTTGCAGGCTGCAACGTGCATAGGAAGAGCACTTCAGGCTCCTATCAATTTCTAGGTGGAAGGCTTGTCTCTTGGAGCAGAAAGAAACAGACAAGTGTTGCAATCTCAACAGCATTGTCAGAGTATATTTCAGCTGGAAGCTGCTGTGCTCAGTTGTTGTGGATTCAGTATCAACTTCATGACTACAATATTCAGATAAGTAGAACTCCACTCTTTTATGATTCTTCTAGTGCAATTTCTATAGCTAGGAATCCTGTCTCCCATAACAGGACTAAGCGTATAAAAATTAGGTATCATTTTATTAGAGAACATGTGGAAAAGGAAGACATCTCCCTTGAGTTTGTCTCCACAGACAAGCAAGTGATTGATATCTTCACTAAGCCACGAGATGATGCTAAGTTCAATACCTTCAAATTTGAATTGGGCATGTTGAATCTTGTGTAGCTTCAATTCTATCTTCTACCATATGATGCATTGTTTATTTTGCAGGTAGAAAAAGCTCTTCCTCCATATACTGAAGATGGTGTGCAACTGTTGAGGGGAGCTAGCCCAACAGCTAAGATAGATAGGGGAGATCAACCTATCAGTATGCTTCCTATTGTAGAAGCCAAAAAGGGGGAGGAAAGAAGTCAAGGGCTGAGAAGTACAACCAAGTGGAACAGTAAGGATGGTAGCATGCAAGGGGGAGTAAGTAATTCTCCATAGGGTGGAGAAATGGTAACACTTCTCCACTCTACTTACTGTTAAATTTTGTTATGATGAAATATTGTGTTGTCAATGACCTGTATTATTTTGACTTATTCAAATAGGGGGATATTATTGAGTCTATTGATCCCAATATCCCAGATTTGCAAGAAGTCAAACGGGTCAATGACATACACACATAATGTATTTGATGTGTTCTTTAGTTCATGCATGCAGGTAGACCATGATTGGACAAGTGAAGAAAAATGAGTTGGGCAGTAAACTTAAATTTCGTCAAACTCAGCTCATAATTCATCGAACTCAACTCGCTGATCGTCGAGCTCAACTCAGCATAAGTTTAAGAACTCAGGATACAAAGTTCGTCGAGCTCAGATTATAGTTCATCGAGCTCAGTTTATAGTTCATCGAGCTCAGCCCAACGCTTGTCAAGCTAGAGTAAGAGAAAAATTGACTAAGGAAAAAAGTGTTGGGATTGCTGAGAAGATCAAAGATAGCAAGCTTAGTTTGCGGTTCGTCGAGCTCAGCTCAAATCATGTCAAGCTAAAGCGAAAAAATCTGTCTAAGGCAAAAGTGCTGAGACCGCTGAGACGAAGGGGTTGAGACCGCTGAGACAACTGAGGAAGCTGGGAAGATAGCATTGAGATAGCTGAGAAGATAGCGTTGAGATATCTGAGATAACAGAGACAAAATTAGCTGGAAATTTACTAAGTCCAGAAGCATTGAGTGAAGCAGGTTCACCCAACGCTTCTAAATAAAGCTGGAAGTACTGAGACAGTTAAAAGGTAAACAGCTGAGAACAAATCTAGCTGGATTTTTTCTAAGTCCAGAAGCATTGAGTGAAGCAGGTTCACTTAATGCTTCCAATGAAGAAGGAAGCGCTGAGACAGATAAAAGCAAAAAAACAACTGAGACCTCTGAGACAAAGGCTTGTCTCAGCTGATAATGAAAAACCGCTTAGACCGCTGAGACAAAACCGCTGAGACAGCAGATAAGAAGAAAGCGCTTAGACAAAGGCTTGTCTCAACTAATAATGAAAAATCGCTGAGACTGCTGAGACAAAACCGTTGAGACAAAGCTAGGGAATGTTCTAAGTCCAAAACGCTGAGAGCCAAGGCTGATGACATTGAGTGTCTTAACACCAGTCAATGCTTGATAGGATTCTGGAATATTTTCTAAGTTCAGATATTGATGACCACTACTGACATCATCATATTAAAAATTGCAGGAAGCCGTTACGGGAAAGCTGCTACAACGTCAAAAGATATTTTGTCCCTTTATGATGGAGATGGCGTTCACCAATCCTTGGTGGGCCCACATACTATGGTGTCGTTGATTCAAATCAATGCTTATAAAATGGGAAACAAAAAAGGCATCAGGGTTAATGAATCAAACAGACAGGAAGAGAAATTGATAGAGGCGGCTGGACATTTTACTTCCGATCAAGCTTGAGAGCTGAAGTCCAGCCAAGATAGCCTGAAGGAAAAGAAGGATAGCTGAAGCACTTCAAAGCTCAGTACGGTTGTTCTCTAAAAATAGTATAGCTGATTCATCTCATCAGCAAGGTGAAAGTTGCTCATCAGTGCAATAGGAAAAAGTGATAGCTGTAGAAGAAGACTGATCCCTTCTACAACAAGTGGGCTGGACTGAAATCTACTCAGTCCAGCAAAGTTGACTCAGAGTTATTTCTCTGAGTCAGTTAGTTTATTTTCTCCTCTCACTATTTTATTTCTTGTAGGATTCAGGTTTCCTGAATCTGAGTGTAGGGCACTTTGTGCCTGAGGTAGGTGATAAATTTGTCACTGAGGTATGTGCCCTATTGGGGCATTGAGGTAGGATCCAAGTGAGGATCTGAGTTGTAGGGCTTAAGTGCCTGAGGTAGGAGAGTCTTTCTCTCTGAGTGTAGGACCTTTGTGCCTGAGGTAAGTGACAAGCTTATCACAGAGCTGTAGGTGCCTGGAGGGGCACTGAGGTAGGTACTTGGAGCGGTACTGAGTTGTAGAAGTGTTGCAGCACTCTGAGAGTAGGGCCTTGTGCCTAAAGTTGTAGGGCTGAAAATCCTGAGTTGTAGGCCTTAGAGATAAGGCTGAGGTAGGTGGCTTGCGGGTCACTGAGCGTAGGAGCACTACAGAGCTCCGAGGTAGGATCCTTTAAGATCTGAGGTAGGGCTATCCTCCCAGCCTGAGTGTAGGGCTTAACAGCCTGAGGTTGGTGGTCTGCTGACCACTGAGTGTAGGGATTAATAGCCTGAGGTTGGTGGTCTGCTGACCACTGAGAGTAGGCCCTTGTGGCTGAGAAGTGTGTCTTGGAGGAGACTTGAAGATCCTGCGGGATCTGAGGTGTAAGCTCTTAGTAGCAGTTTGGAGGAGTTTGTGCCGAGTCCAACAAATAAGTTGGATAGGTGGAGAGGGAAAGTGGATGTACCCAATTGGGGAACCACTATAAATTCTATTTTTTGCTTTGTGTGCTTGTTTGTCTTTGTGATTGCAGGATTTAAGGACAAGATCTAGATAGAACAAGTTGAAAACAATAAAAGATTTATTAAAAGCTCAAAGACCTATTCACTCCCCTCTAAGTGATTAGCTAGCCTAAAGTTAAATAACTTTCAGGGTCATTATTGATTGACTGAAAAAAAGTACACACTTTATCGCGATACGACAAGATGGACCGCCTGAGAGATTAAATGAATTATATATAAATGTTATTGTGAAATTTCATCATATTCCTTGAACGATTATATTAGATAGTGATGGGTGATTCACATCGGGGAATTGGAAACAAATTAATAAACATTTGGGAACGAAATTGTTGTTTAGTACAACATTTCATCCCCAAACCGATGTGCAGTCAGAGCAAACTATCCAATTCTTAGAGGACCTATTACGGATGGCTGTACTTGACCTCAAAGGCTCATGGGAGAAATATTTGGCGCTGATGGAGTTCCCTTATAATAATAGCTACAAGTTCTCCATACAAATGGAACCATTCGAAGCATTGTGTAACACCCCAAGTTCAAAAAATACTTTTTGGAAGGTACCGTGTGGTAGTAGAGCTACCGCTGGCGGTAGGTGGGCGTTCTAGACGCTCTCACTCTCGATGCTCTCGATGCTCTCGGAGTTTCAGCACATGCTAGCACTGGGCGGTAATGTATAACGCGTGGTAGTAGTCCGCTCGATGTTTGATTTGGGGCACTCAGAGCTCGACGTTCTCGAGAACTGCTAGCGCTCGGCGGTAGCGGTAGCATGGGGCGGTAGCCGAATGATTTATTTGCTAGAGCTCTCAAGTTGTTACCGCGTGGCGTTAACCCTACCGCAGGTGGTAGCGTAGTTTTGTCATTTCTGAGCGGCGATAGTTTTCTATCGCGTGACGGTAGCGTAGAAGTTATGACGTGTCCACGTATCACCGCCCAATTGGAACTCTAAGCGGTGGCGTCCTCGAGAAGCCGAATGATTGGGCTACCATGTGGCGTTAACTTCCTACCACGCTATTGTAGCTCTCATAAACTGAATACTTGGAGGAATCCGGACCGTCCACTGATTTTACTTGGAGATCTGACGGCTGATGCGTGCCTCTACGGGTATATAGCCGGGAGTTAAGTTTTCCTAACTCATTTCTTCTTTGGCACTCTCTTTCTAAGTACTAGAGAGAAGGGAGAGTGAAGAAGGAAGAAGAAGGGAGAGATCCCGCCGCCATAGGAGTTCCGAAGCTCCGATTCGCAAGCCGAGTCCGGATTTATGGAGGCAAGGTCATTGCGATCGCATCCATCCATCTAGAACTTGGGCATGACACCGAAGAAATCGTAAAGGGTAACGATTCTCTACTTGGACATGTGAAGTCCTCTTCCTATTGCATAGGAAACACTCTCCCGTGAGTGTGCGGTGAGCATGAGGTATTCCTTCGGGTAAATATGGATTATCCCCGTAATTTTGCATATAAAGTTCGAAATCGAAGTACGGACATAGGCATGGTGTGTGAAGCCCATCCTGAACGGGTTGGTTTGGATTGGTGATGTATTCATTATGCATGTATTACCAGAGAATACTCCGTGATGTTTGTTTTTCGGGTTTTTACGCGGTAGATTGCAGCAGGAAACTTTGGGGACTAACCCTAAGGAGCACCGAAAAAACTTGACAGGAACACATTTCTGCCAGGTACCGCGCGATGGTATTGTTGCCGCCGGCGGTAGCTCTGTGAAAGAGCTATTTTGAGGCCTGTCTCGCGGAGACCTGGGGGCCAATATGTGGGGCTGCGTGATCAGGGAGCCCAACTTGGTGGCCTGAGATCCTACATTGTGCATAACCAGGTTATGTACTATTGTTTTATCGATATGGACTCGGGGAAGCTTGATCCACACTGATGACTTAAAATGACATGGCGGTGTGAGCAACGGGTTTAGTGGAACCGTATACGCTCTATGGGGTTTGGTTAAAGAGACCTAAGGTACTTGGCACTTACCGTTATCATAGCTGGAGAGTCTTAGGCTTTGGCCGTAAAGACTGAAATGCTCACGATGGTTTCCATCCTGGGGGCGGTGGTGAAGACTTAGATTGGACCGAAGTCACCAAGAATATGCCCTGATAGCACGGGGTGTGTGGCCGTTCATGCCTACGCATGTGTTGAAGTGTGCTTAAATTGCACTTTCATTTATATATTGGATTTTGCTACTAAAATTACAGGGAAGGAGCACCGCCGCCCCGAGTAAGGGGTGGGGTCGTTATAATTTGGTAAGCTTTAGCTGACCATTCCTTTGTTTTGCCACCGTGTGGTGTATTGTTCTTATGTAGGACTAGGTGAGCCTAGTGGAAAATAGTGGGCTGAAGCTCTTGTTGCTTTGTTGGCCCTTAAAGGATAAGGCGAAGTGTTTTTCTTTTTAATACTCATGTATGTCCGGCATGCGAGCCGATGTATGTAAAACACTCTAATTCAAGTTGAATGTTTTAAGGCCATAAGGTCAAGACTTTTTTGTATGTTATTTCATTCCTGTTGTGGCTATAGTGGACATTCATGTTATGTTTATGGGTTCTTCTAACTTATTTAAAAGCTTCTGCTAGAATGCTCTGTGTTAGGTCGTTGTAATTTGGTATTAATGCTTAACTCCGCTACCTGTCCGTAGAATATGGCGTAGGACCCCGGTCGGACTTTCTGTTATATCTCATGTGATAGATGAGAGTGTTACAATTCAGTATCAGACTACGACGTCGGTCTTTCTTAGGAGAATTCATGGTCGAATTCTTGTTAAGGGGTGGTGAGCACAGTCATGTGCGTCATCGTTATAACATGAAAAGAACCCATGAATGTCCACTTAGGAATGGAAATTACACATGTTTGAGGAACCTGAGTGTTCCTATGATTGATTTTTGACAATTGTTTGTCACCTAATTGAGCGTTTTATCGATTTTAGGTGATTAGGAGTGGTGTAATGCAGTCACAATGTCAGCACTCTATGGAGGGAAGTGCACTTAACGACATGCCTACGACCCCTCCTTCTACGGAAACCATCTGAATGGTAGTGGATGTAGTGTTTGCTATGATCAATTCCCAACAGAGAAGGCATGTGCAACCCCCTATCCCGGGATGGCTCCAATGCCGGTTGGTTCTCTGCAGCAAGTGGAAATTAGAAGATCATCCATCAGCGTTTGAACATGCTTTTGGTGCAAGGTACGCACTCTGTTGACTAGTATTTGAATGTGTTTGTCATGTTAAGGCGCTACCAAGTGGTTGTGTTGGAAGATGAGCAGACTATGAAAAATAGGTTTTATAATGGTCTGCATGATGATTTATGACCTGTATGGGTAGGAACGAAGTTATTGGGATTCTGAGCATTGGTGGTGTCGGGTAGATCGTTGGAAGTAGAATTGGGAAAAGTCCACCAAATGTCAGTGTGTAGGGTACTGAACTCTACAGAATCTGCAAAGTTAGCATACCATAGGAGGCGGCATAAGAGGTCTAGAACCTCTATCGGTCAAGATCCTTATGCTTGCCATACTTGTGGCAAGTCAGGAGACCTTACCCGTGATTGTCGTGTTGATGCCCTAAAGATAAAGAAAGCTAAGTCAGGAAAAGCTGCAGGGAGAGTCCCACTTACTTGTTATAATTGTGGCAAGTCAGGACACATGGCTCGTGACTGTTGGGATAGGTTGCCGAATAAAAAGAAAAAGGCAGAAGACCATAAGCGATATGGAAAGATGACAGGTACGGATTAGCTTATAGCTTTTATACTCATGACATGATTAGTTACTGGCTTATAATTTGTGTAAGTTGACTTTGTCCCACTCTTGGTGGTGGAGAGTACTGTTTGTTACTGGACTTCTCGCTTCTTAGCGCCCAAGATGTTCCTGTGGTTCGTCTTAGTACTTCCTGATTATGGGTATTCAAATTAAACGAAAATATTGTCATTAAAGATTGTAGGTGGTTTGATTTTAGGCTTGGACTAACTCTCGGAGCAGCATGCATAGGTTGGCTACAACCTTAAGTGGGGTCACACTTGGGCAAAACCCACAGGAAGTGAGACCAAGTTAGCAGTCCTTAAAGGGGGTGGAGTTGTTATTAACTCTACTAGAGACTAAGAACCCCAACCCTGGGGTTGACGGTGTTTCAAGTGGTGTCGATATTTGCCAAAGTGTTCCCCAAGCCCTCCTAAGAGCTCCTCCTGATAAAGAGAGATTTAGTTCACCATTGAGTTAGTTCCTGGTGCCAAGCCCGTGTCGCGGTCTCCTTAACGTTTAGCACCGAGAGAAGTGGCTGAGTTGAAAGCGCATCTTCAAGTATTGATAGAGCAGGGGCATGAGCATCCAAATTCGTCACCTTGGAGTGCCCCGATCCTCTTCTTGAAGGTAGACGGTAGTCTGCGACTGTGTATCGATTATCGGGAACTCAATAATATAATATAGAAGAATAAGTACATGATTCGGAGGATCGATAAACTGTTCGATCAACTAGCTTGGATCGACTGTGTATTCGAATCTGGATTTGAAGTCTGGTTATTTTCAGCCATGAATCAGTGAGAGTAATGTCCCAAGATGGCGTTCAACACGCGTTATGAGCATTATGAGTTCACTATCCTGCCTTTCGGGTTGACGAATGTGCCATCGGTGGTTATCAATCTAATGAACAGAACGTTTGTGGAGTATTTGGATTGGTTTGTGACTATGTTCATCGATGATATCCTAGTGTACTCCCAATCTGAGTATGATCATGCGGAACACTTGCATATTGTTCGGGAGACTAAGAGAAGTAATCATCGTATGCCAAGTTCTTTGAGTATGAGTTTTGTCTATCTTCTATGACAACTTCTGAGGGGATAAATCACTAAATAATCCTTATTAAGTGCATGTAATATAGTTGACACATGGTAATGTTAAGGGTATGATAGAAATTAAAAGTACATAAATGATGTTGACGGATGCCAAATCAGTTGGCTGAAAGGCATAGACGCGTGTTGAACGTACTGATTTGGACATTGAAACCCATAAGGGGTTCGACCCGAAGGCTGATAACTGATACAGACACTGATATTTTACAGATACCCTTTTTATTGCCTTAAATAAGAGTAATATGTATATAATGCTTGAAACAGATATGGATACTGATATAGATTTTATTGTTTTGCCGTTCTCTCATACTGATAAAATGTTAGTTATGATATTAATATCGACAGTTTTCCTTATGTATATGTATACAGTTTTATATTTTGTTTCACCATAGTGCTATTGTTGTTTTTACTAATATTTAGGTTGCTATGAATACTATTTTGAGTTTACACACAGTAGATTAAAAGATAAACTCTCGCTTAGTATTTGATAAAAGACTAACGGTTTCCATTTCTAACATTTTTAGGCGCAGGGAAGAACCAAACTAGATAGCTCTAGTTCACCGTTTGGAGCATTTGATGAGATGGAATTCATATATATGTATTATGTGGCTCTTGTGATAGTATTGACATTATATATATACACACACACACACTAGCATCTTCGAACGAGCTTCGCCCGTTCTCGATGCGTCGCTGCGGGCTTCGCCCGCAGCCAAGCGGCCTTCGCCCGCTTGGCAACGACATGGGTCATGGGCGGCAACATGTGTCGTGGACTGCGATATTGGTCGTGAGTGCGACATTTGTCATGGGTGGCGACATTGGTCATGGGCGGCGATATTGTTCATGGGCAACAACATTGTTTGTGGGCGGCAACATTATTTATGGGCGACGACAATAGTCGGGGCGGAGACAATGATCGGGGGCAGCGACATTGTGTAGGGGCGGCGACATTTTTCGGGGGGCGGCGACAATGTTCTCAGTGGGGTGACGTTGTCCTTTCCTATACGCAACACTTCAACCTCACCATCGTAGGTCTTTGATAGAGAACATTAATTTTAAGAAGTAACAACAAAAAAATATGATTGTAACACATACATATGCAAGTAAACACACATACATGCAAAGTTCATACTTGCACTTGCAATGAAAAAAGCTCAGAATAAAGTTCATACTTGCAATGCCAAAAATCTCAGAAGACAACACATTTCTAAATAATATCAGAAGAACATTTCGCAATGAAAAAACCCTTGAGCACGCGAGATGTATATAACAACATCATTGATTACAAATATGAATTCAAAAAATTAAAACTGCAAAAACCCCAAAAAAACCCGTCAGAATATCGCAGTTGAACCCATATCAAAATATTAGCATCTCCTTCTTATGCAGCAATAGATTTCATTCAGTGGCCCCGAGAGACTCAGTTTCAATCAAAGATGTAAAGATAAAAAATCATTAGATAACAATTCTGTAATGTGTTAAAACAACAATTTATCAAAAATAACATATATTCTTTGTTAGTTGTTACCTCCTTATCATATCGAAAACAAAATTCCACTCTTCTCTAGCATCCAAGACTCTTGGCACTGCCGGGATAATTAGCCTAAAACCTTCAACCCTAGCACGCAGACCATCGGAACATCTGTTTGTACCCTCTTTGCAAACTTCATCGTAGTATTCATAATCGTTGTCGGTGGTAGAAGTGATGTTGCAGATTTTATCTATTGAGGCTGTCAGAGCTGAAAAACAAACGATAGTATTTAACATGCAATACAGATTTAGGTTATGTAAAATGCACGAAATTAGTCTTCTCAAAGTTTGAAGCTCTTACGTTGGACCGAACCACCCATGTTTGGCAATGACGTCGCCGTCTCAGATTAATTTTGGTGTGCCATCTGCATGTGTTTGAAATGAAGTATGGATCCAAATTAGAGCATTAGAGCAAAATTAGGTATGAATTAGACAAAAATCAGCTTTTAGTGCAAAACAAAAAATATTAATCAAAAATGATTAAACATTTCAGAGACTTGAAAAAAAATAGGCAATACATTTCAAAACAGTTAATCTTCAGTTCTTGCCGATTACCTCACAGTACGATGAGAATTTTACAAACCACCAAAAAGGACAGTAATACAATGATAATAAGATTGTTTGACATTCAATTTGTATTACAGCCCCATCGGAAGTCATTTCACAATCAACACAGATCATGGTTGTCTACTCTGCATAAAAAAGTTTTTACTTTAGCGGTTGATTAGAGTAGTTGTAGTGTTGTGAAAATAATGAGCAAACGACTAACGTTGGAGATACGTTGTATGTTGTTGTCTAAGTTGTGCAAATATTTCTTTGTAAATAATATTCATTGTGTAAATGCCTTCATGACCAGCTATCTTGCCATTCTTTATCAGAATTTTGTTTTTTCACTGGACACACCTCGCGATAAAGCAACGTACAAATGGCCATGACTGAACACATTATTTGGCAAATATATTCCAACATTTTTGATTGTTTGGCCATGTGATTTATTAATCGTCAATGCGAAACTTAGCCTCAATGGAAACTGTTTGCGCGTTAATTGAAATGACAGTCTAATATCTTCAGCTGTCTTCAATGTTATCCGTGGCAAGAATACCAAGTTTCCTTGAAAGTGCCCTGTTAAAATCTCTGCTTCTATTACATTTTTCGCAAACCGTCGACAAATAAGTCTTGTTCCATTACATAAACCTATCTTTGGGTCAATATTTCTGATTAACATGATAGGAGCTCCGTTTTTGACAGTAGTTTATGAGGCGGTAAGTTACCTAGTGTCAATGAATTTAGAAATTCAAGTTGATACAAACCTCTCATATCATCAACGACAGAATCATAGGAGTAGTATATAACTTCTTCGCCTGAAAAATGCTGAAGAGTGGTGTTGTTCAACATATTCACATGCTCATTTAACGGTGTTAATAAAGCTCTGTCTCGAATATAATTTTTATCGCCAACGTGCAACCCTAAATTTGGGAATGTAACTTCTATTAAATCATTGATAGATTTCTCGCATTCCCATGACATTCCCATTGGATCGGGGATCCTAATCATATCATCTTGTATGGTCATCTCCAATCCATTTCCAACTCGGAGAAGATATTCAGAGAAGCTGTTATCATTTTGGCTCGCATATTTTCTGTTAGAGTTAATATCTTGACATAACTCCATAAATGTGATTGAACGATGCTTGCATTAATTATTTGTGCTCTTGTTCCATTGATAACAACCGGTAGTACCTGGCGAAAATCTCCTCCCATAATTATAATTTTCCCTCCAAATGGCTTGTCTACATCAGTAACATCCCGAAACGAATGATCAACTGTCTCAAACGCCTTTCTATCAGCCATGAGTGCTTCATCCCAAATTATGGCCTTTGATTGTCTAATCACTTCTGCAATGTCTAACTGTTTTCAAAAGAGCAAAATGATTTGTAATCCAATTTAATAGGTATTTGTAACTTTGAATGTGCAGTCCGACCTCCCGGTAAAAGGGTAGCAGCAATACCAGAAGTAGCTGTAGCTATAATAATGCATCCTATTTTTCTAAAAGTGGCAAATATTGCACGATACAGATATGTTTTGTCAGTTCCACCAGGTCCATCAACAAAAAACACTCATGTGCTTTGTTCTTTATTGCCTCGCTGATCACATTGTAAGCATGTAATTGACCTTCATTGAGCAACATAACTGCGTTAAGATCATCTCGTGTAATAGGTAATGATAATTCATCTTCTATAAGACCGGATAGGTTATTGAAATCATTAAATGATTCATTGATGGGTGGTAAATCAAACTCTTTAATAGAGCATTTATGTTGCTTCTGGATATCATTAAGGTTATGAAGCAGTTTATTCATAATGTAGAACTCGTTGGTCGTGCTAGAAGTTGGATAATCTTCGATCATGCTTGCATAATTTTCATCCTAAATACTTCTAACATCGGCTGGTTCACAAAAGATCAATATAGTAACGAATAGTCTTCTCAACACGAATGGCATTCTGAATACTCGAGCCTCAAGTAGACATTCTCGAATACTGTTATCGTTCTCAAGCAAACCATAATTCTGTGCAGCATTCTTAAAAGTGACGCTTTGCGTGTCGTTGACAGTTAATAGTGCATCAAATGACTTTGGACCCGGTACATGATTTAGAAGCACGTGCAAATATTATCTTTCGCTATCAGCAAGCGGTACTGAATAAAGCCTACCAATTACCCTTCGATTTCTGATCCTTTTCCTCCAAATTTTTGTTGTTTGAACCATCGATAATATTTTGGAAAATCTCTATACAAATAGAGGTTTTGCTCTCTCTGTTGGCTATAAACACTAAAAAACTCGGGCAACATTGTTTTGGAATTACGGTCATCCATTAATATTGATGAAATGGACCGTTCACTACAAAATTGTATCTTATGTTTATTAGGTAGATGTATTTGTAATCGCTCTACCGATGGATAAATTCGACTCATTTGGAACTTGAACGTTCTCCATAAAGATTCAGGCGGGCACAACCATCTGCCATGAACATAATTGTTTATTTCATCTTGATTAGCACCAGGACGGACTTCAAAAGAGACATTATCGGGTCCTTTATATACGTATTTGTATAAATATTTGATGTTATTAGTACTGCTGCATATCTCAACATTTAGATGACAATCATATTTTAAAAGCAACCATGGATTATATTGAATAACCCATCTATTATCAACATTGAAGACTGCATTTCTGCCAAAAGTAATGTTTCTGTTATCATTCCTTCTTCTATACACCGGGTAAGCATCATTCCCTTGTATTGTTGCATCTACATACTGCTTAGGAAAATGTTTATTACAGATATGATTCTTCATACACTATGCATTTGGTTTGTAAGGTCTACATGGCCCGTGAATCATGTGTTTTATTACAGACTCGTACAATGTAGGTTCCTGGTCCATATAAGGTATCTCAGCTCGTACAATTGAATCGTATTCATCAGGGGAGGTTAATTTGTCTGTTGGATCCAATAACACCAACATGTGAACATGTGGTAATCCCCTTTTCTGAAATTCAATGACATGAACATGTCCGACTACCTTTCCTAACACGCCTCTGTGGAATATATCTTTCTTGAGCTCCTCATATTTAGAACGAAATATCCTAATTAGGAGATCTGGACGGTCATACGGAACCTGTCCTTCCATGAGCTCATCGTTAATCTTCTTCCATCCTGGATTGCATGTCATGGTTATGAACAAATCTGGCTTGCCACAGTGTTGAACAATTGCCATAGCATCCTGATATCGCTGATACATATCTCTGGGGCTGCCACTAAATGAAGATGGCAGTATGGTTCTTTTTCAAACGTTACCTATTATGAAACAACCCGGTATAAGGCTTGTTAGTAATGAGATTATATAATTATATTTCCCATAAGAAGTGAGTTTATCATACCAGCATTATTTTCGCCCGCAGTAAAACAATCTTGCAATCCCAAATAAAGTTCTGCGCGCAGGTCACTTTGATGTGATCTAATAAAACGCAACTTTTGAGTTTCTATTTTTACATAGTTGTCGACCAAATATTGTTGTAGTAACCTTCCACTGTGCAGCAATATCGAGTTGGAAGCATCTCGAATCTAGAGAAAAATTAATAAATAGTAGGACTGTAGGAACAATTTTAAAAAAGTAAATACGTGACATCTGAAAACATGTATAGTGTAGCATGTATGAATAGTAATCACAGCATGTAATTTTTGAATTCGTCATTGAATGTAAATTGCAAGACCATCCAAATGTACCCAACAATAACAACAATGGATACTGAAGTGGGTCGTAGTAGCCAGAGTATTCTTGGACATTTTGAAGATGACCTCCAATCGTTTGAACAACGATATCTCTTTCTTGTGTATGTTGTTCTTCTTCTTGTCCAACTAATATAGCTGCAACTTGAGAGGCCGAAGGCATAGTGTATTGTAGTAGATTAGAAGGACGTTCTTTTATAACCAACTTGCATTAATGTATGTTTGGTTGGCGTGATAGCTGTCGAAACCTCTGAACGAAGGGGTTGAACATATCCAAAATACGTGTTATTTTCTGTATGAGCTTAACCCTAAGATTATTATTTTCTTGCAGGCGATTTGTTGTCTCTTGTTCGGTGTCGTAGATGAATAGTTGAAGAAAGCGTGGTCTTAGGCCATCATTTGGGGTTAGGTTTCCAATGCGATGGTACATGGAGCCGTATGCCCGGAATCAATAAATTCCTTGGTGAAATGGAGCTATTTTTTGTCAAGCGTTACACCCAATGCCGTGAAGGAGAAAACATGTTTGTACACACGCAGATGTTGCCTAAAATGTTGACCTTCCTCAGATTGGTCGGTGTAGAGGTTGAGTAGTTCGGTAGGTACTGGTATTTCAGGTAGTGATATTCTTCCTTTGTTACAACACATTGAGCTTGTCTCTCGTTGAAATAGTCTAACATGATAGTGGGGATAGATTGTCGCTGAGTGTAGTTCAAAGCGCGTTTCATTGTGTGTTGGATAGAAATTTCTAGCACAATTACGTTGAATGTACGTCCTTGTTGTTGCATTAATATCATCATCATCATCTTCTTCGACACTATCATTTTCTGTGTCAGAACTATTATTGTTGATTGGTGCAGTAGCTGGAGTGAAGTATTCTCGCATTTAGTGATCATTTAGAAGTTCAAATACATGAAGTGGTGAACATACAGAGAAAGTTAGTTCGCATTTAGTATACCCTGAGCAATTGTTGTAGACCGCACTGATGCAGAACTTTCGCCTATTTCAAAAGTTGAACGCGTGTTCATAATAGAGGACATTGTTCTTTGTTTATCTACACGAAAATGGCATTGTTCTTGTCCTCGGGTATTTTCAGCAGCATGTTTTTGAACAGTCGTATTACTTCTCCGGACGCGGGTAGAATTGCGGTATAATAAGTGAGTACAACTTTCTGGTGGTTGTATGATAACAAAGTAGTTACATTCACATGCATAATCTATTTTGCCGAGTTAGGGATCTTTCTAAATTTGGAGAGGTAATACCTGGAGTTAGTAGATTTTGAAGGAGTTCTTGACTCGCAACTGTTGGAGTTGATGTTGTCCTTGCACATTCACCTACTTGAAACATTGAATGCATTGTCACAGTGTTAGGCGTTGTTGATTCTTGCATTTCACGACACTGGCATTATGCCCGTCTTCTACTGTTTTCGTCAGCACGTTGTAGATTAGTTATATTACTTCTTCGAACGCGGGTAGAATCACGGTGCAGTAATCATGTACGGCTATCTGTTATTGTTGTATGTGTGTTAGTAATGCGCTGCATTCACACGATATATTCGACTGTGTAAGGATGTTTATAAATAGGCCCAGATAGTACCCAACGTCAGTAGATTTTGAAGTAATTCTTGACATGCAGTGTCTTCCATTGTTGATGGCGTTAATGAGTTCCGGAACTTGTTTATAAACTGGTACTATCAATTATTGGGCTTTGTATAAGAAGAAAACATTATTAAAACTAATAGGGAGGGAAATCATTTTTAATCGGACATTCAGAAGAGCATTTCGTTATGAAAATGTTAAAGAAATTAGTCCTTAACAAAGATCAATAACTCTCATGACTAATATGTATGGCTTATAATGATTTCATAGAACAATGCATCTAAGTATTCATTTTCGTACATGATTTAATATACATATGAACACGATCATTGAAAGACACCAAACTTTTGTAGTCACGGCCTTATCACATTTAAAGGAAGAAAATTAAATTTAGATTTCATTGCTGGAGGGCCTTATCATATAAAAGAGATAAGGACTGTATTTGAAGCAATGTCATTGATGGACGAATACTGAGAGTGAACATATTAATATTTTGGACATCACAACCTTATCACATTTAAGTATAATTTTATCCATATTGAGATTTATCTGGAGGGACAAAATCTTAGCAACATTGATGAAAGTTGTATGTGAAAAGTTTTATTTGAGCATTACGTTTAAAGCTATATTGAAAAAGTCACAAAAATCCTGAATGCTTTATTTTGTTTATAAAATTGCATTAAAGATAACTGGAAGAAACCGATAAAAATTCAAAAAAATAATAAATATTTTGATAGAGTGGGGGTTTAAGGCTAAAACATGGAATTTGATTTCGGGGCTAAAACCTGAAATTATGAGAACCTGGAACCAAGAGGTTATATTTGGGTTAGTCATGACTATGTTAAAAGAAAATGAGTTTTAGGAGGAGAGGTGCACATGTTCATTGAAGCAACATCCATAGGATGAGGAATTTTAGCAAAATACCTACACATTGACACATCCACACATGTTAACACACACATCTTGATTAGCACACATTTTTAATGCTAATTATTTGAAGCCAGTACCAAAATCAACAACGTGCATATCTCAACACGTTAGCATCCAAATAAACTTTTTGATGCTTCAAATGATTGGAAGCAGGTTGTCTCTTGAAATTATTTGAATGTTAAAATTGGTAAAAATGTAATGTTTCAAATAATTTTGGACATTGGATGTTAAAATTCTGACTTGAAATACACATCCAAAGAATGTCCTAAATTGGACGTGCCTCAAAAATAATGTAATGCTCAAATTATTTGAATGCATCCAAATCACATAATTATAGCAATGATTTGACTTGAAATAAACAGGTTATTGCTGAATAATGTAATGCTCATTATCGGGGCCCAACAAATTACAGATTGCTAACAAGTTATCGGGGCACAAACAAATTACATATTGCTTCAAATACACATCCAATGTCCAAAGTAATGTTAGCATTTCGTTTAAATTGCTAAATTATGAGTTGATCATGTCCAAAATTATTTGAAGCATTTTGTTGTCCTCCAATGTCTATTTTTAATGCTAAGTATTTTTAATGCTAAATACACATCCAAATAAACACACACATCCACACATGTTAACACACACATTCATATCCCCACACTAACTTGAAGCATAATCAATAAGAAATCAAGAAAAAACAGGGCTAGTCTCAAGTAAAGAAATCTAAAAATGAAATTTCACTTAAATCATCCAAGGGACCAAAAACAACAACTATTCATAGGAAACATGCTTTATTATACTTTTATAGGAATATTCATAGGAAACATCGAGGGAGAAGCACATGAATGAATGAATGAATGAATGAAGAGAGACGGGAAGAGTACATACCTAATGAACAAAAATACCTGCACATTCATTTTAGGTACAATTGTACAGAACAGTAGTTCTAAGTGGACACGAAGAAACTCATTAATTTTCTTAATACATATAAAGAGACCTCATAGAAAGAAGATTATTCATGCACATGCAACGTTTAAACTTTTATAACATGAATAGCCGATTATAAATAGTGCATGAAAGAATGCCCTGATAATGCAAACTTGCTACATGAAGTGAGGATGGCCAGATTGAGCACCATTTTCCTCCCCATGCAGATTTATATCTAATTCATCAAAGATACATAGATATAAAAGAAATAAAAAGCCAGTAAGATGAACTAAGAAATAGAAATCAAAAGCCACATACAAAGGTATGGTGTTGCACTGATATTTTTTTGACTGTCATTCTTCTAGCTATTACATAAATCACAAATATTTTGAATGTCATTCTTCTAGCTCTTACATTTGAATTGCCTCTCTTTTTATCGGTTCAAGAGGTTTATTGTACTTGATGGTTGGAACAACATGCAATATGTTTCATCCAATTACAATCAATGCTAACTATCTATCCCTGACCAACTCCAACCTCAACTGCCCTGATGGCCAGGTCACCCCCTCATGAAATCCTCATGTTTTCAAAATCACAGGGATGCCCTCAAAATCTTCAAAACAGGAAATTTGTATCTAAGAATTGTTAAATAATGGGTCATTCCACAGATTCTACGGTAACCTCGATTTGCCGGAGTATGTTTTTGCTACTTTTAGCATGTTTCTAAGAATTATTATGGATATAAAACTTATGCGTATGCGCATTCAAGAGATCCAGAGTCTCATATTATTGTATGATGTACTAATGGGAGCACGGAATAAAGAACCAAACTAAACAACCTCAGTTTTTATGTGATTGAGGTAGTAGATTTAACCACGATGATTCTTTAAAAATTAAGCAAACTGATTTTGTCGTGTAAAAATCTAGATTTTAAAACCAAAAAATCAAGTTCCATAAATATTAAAAAGCCAATCATTTTTGAAATACTTTTTGAGTATGGGTGTTTGCGGCCTTCGTGAATGAGTGGGGAACCCAAACTCATTGTTAAATGCAAGAAATGAACAAAGATTTTTTTGGTTAACCATGATCATTCTTTAAAACTAAACAAACTCAGTTTTTAGATGATTGAGGTAGTAGATTTAACCACGATCATTCTTTAAAAACTAAACAAACAGAGTTTGTCGTGTTTTAAAACTCCAGATATTAAAAACCAAAAAATCAAGTTCCATAAATGTTAAAAACCAAACCATTTTTGAAATACTTTTTGAGTATTTTAAAAACCACGATCATTCTTTAAAAACTAAAAAAACTGAGTTTTTCATGTAAAAAATCCAGATTTTAAAAACAAAAAAAAATCAATTTCCATAAATGTTAAAAACCAAACCATTTTTGAAATACTTTTTGAGTATTGGTGTTTGCGGCCTTTGTGACAGAGTGGGGAAACTAAACTCAGTGTTAAATGCAAGAGATTTTGCAAGAGATTAACCAAAACAATTGTCACGGTTTGTCACGGTTTGCGGCCTTCGTGAATGAGTGGGGAAACCAAACTCAGTGTTAAATGTATAGAGATTAGCCAAATGCAAGAGATTAACCAAATACAAGAGATCAGCAAAAAAAATTGTGACAGATTGCTAAAAAATTGCTGATGAAAAAAATACTAAAATGGAAAGAAGCATAGAAATAAGGAAATGCAAGAGATTAAACAAATGCAACATCTGATTTCCTCAAGGTTTGCTAAAAATGTGCTGATGAAGAAATACTAAAATGGAAAGTAGCATAGAAATCAATAAAAAGGGGCTGATGATATTCAATACAAGGATTTAACATAGAGGGGAAGTGAAAGAGAAAATACCAGCAAGAGTGTGCAAGGAGGAAGAAAATGTAGAAAGTTGCAGAGAGGAGCTTCAGAAATATGACCGGAAGCCTCTATAACCGTGAGGAGAGGGAATACCTGCGAAATCATTCACAAAAACAGTGACGAAATACCTGCGAAATCAATTAACATGGACTCTGGCTACTAGAAAACATGAGTAGAATGTTGGAAAGAGACAGAAAGATGAACTCACAATGAGATCAACAACTTTAGCCAAATAATCTCGAGGAGACGGAACCTTGAGCCCGTATTCTTCTCCGGCGATCGACAACTTTAGCCCATCTTCTTCTCCGTCGAAGGTGTAGTGAGCAAAGCGAACCTAAAGCAAGATTGAGAGTCTGCGGTGTAAGCCAAAAATCTCCGCTGCAGCTGCTGCCGTTCGGGAGTAGGTCTAAGGGAGCTGAAAATATCTGATGTCGCTGCTTCCGTGCGGGAATAGGACTCCTCCAGCTTTCATCTTCTGCAGCTTTCTACACGATTTGACATGACAAAGGAGAAAGTATAGATCTATGGTCAAGATCTGTGGCTTCTGCAGCTTTTTGCAGCATTGTGCAGCTTTTCAGCAGAACCTAAAAAGTTATTGATCAGTGACTTTTCCCAAAGTCTCAGATCCGTGGCAGCTTCCCAAATGCAATCCGTGGCTCCGACCAAAATTGACTTCTGGTCATTGATCAAAGAATGATTGTGCAGTTAATATTGAAAGTACGGTGTGAATTGAGATATGTATATCATTTTATATAATAAAGATATATATATATATATATATATATACACAATAGCATCTTCGAACGAGCTTTGCCCGTTCTCTATGCGTCGTTGCGGGCTTCGCTCGCTTGGCAACGACATGGGTCATGGGCGGCAACATGTGTCGTGGACTGCGATATTGGTCGTGAGTGCGACATTTGTCATGGGTGGCAACATTGGTCATGGGAGGCGATATTGTTCGTGGGCGACAATATTGTTCGTGGGCGGCAACATTGTTTATGGGCGGAGACAATAGTCGGGGGCGGAGACAATGATCGGTGGCGGCGACATTGTGCAGGGGCGGCGATATTTTTCGGGGGGGGGGGGCGACATTGTTCTGGGTGGGTGATGTTGTCCTTTCCTATACGCAACACTTCAACCTCACCATCGTAGGTCTTTGAGAGAGAACATTAATTTTAAGAAGTAACAACAAAAAAATATGATTGTAACACATACATATGCAAGTAAACACACATACATTCAAAGTTCATACTTGCACTTGCAATGAAAAAAGCTCAGAATAAAGTCCATACTTGCAATGCCAAAAATCTCAGAAGACAACACATTTCTAAATAATATCAAAAGAAAATTTCGTAATGAAAAAACCCATGAGCACGCGAGATGTATATAACAGCATCATTGATTACAAATATGAATTCAAAAAATTAAAACTGCAAAACCCCTAAAAAAACCCGTCAGAATATCGCAGTTGAACCCATATCAAATTATTAGCATCTCCTTATGCAGCAATAGATGTCATTCAGTGGCATCGAGAGACTTTGTTCCAATCAAAGATGTAAAGATAAAAAATCATTAGATAACAGTTTTGTAATGTGTTAAAACAATAATATTTCAACCATAACATATATTCTTTGTTAGTTGTTACCTCTTTATCATATCGAAAACAAAATTCCACTCTTCTCTAGCATCCAAGCCTCTTGGCACTACCGAGATAATTAGCCTAAAACCTTCAACCCTAGCACGCGGACCATCGGACCGTCTATCTGTACCCTCTTTGAAAACTTCATTATAGTATTCATAATCGTTGTCGGTGGTAGAAGTGATGTTGCAGTTTTTATCTATTGAGGCTGTCAGAGCTGAAACACAAACGATAGTATTTAACATGTAATACAGATTTAGGTTATGTAAATTGCACGAAATTAGTCTTCTCAAAGTATGAAGCTCTTACGTTGGACTGGACCACCCATGTTTGGCAATGACGCCACCATCTCAGATTGATTTTGGTTTGCCATCTGCATGCGTTTGAAATGAAGTATGGATCCAAATTAGAGCATTAGAGCAAAATTAGGTATGAATTAGACAAAAATCAGTTTTTGGTGCAAAACAAAAAATATTAATCAAAACTGATTAAACATTTCAGAGACTTGAAAAAAAACAGGCAATACATTTCAAAACAGTTAATCTTCAGTTCTTGCCGATTACCTCACAGTATGATGAGAATTTTACAAAGCAACAAAAAGGACAATTATACAATGATAATAATATTGTTTGACATTCAATTTGTATTACAGCCGCATCGGAAGTCATTTCACAATCAACACCGATCATGGCCGTCTACTCTGCATAAAAAGTTTTTACTTTTGCGGTTGATTAGAGTAGTTGTAGTGTTGTGAAAATAATAAGCAAACGACTAACGTTGGAGATACGTTGTATGGTTTGTCTAAGTTGTGCAAATATTTCTTTGTAAACAACATTCATTGTGTAAATTCCTTCATGACCAGCTCTCTTGTCATTCTTTATCAGAATTTTGTTTTTTCACTGGACACACCTCGCGATAAAGCAACGTACAACTGACCATTACTGAACACATTATTTGGCAAATATATTCCAACATTTTCGATTGTTTGGCCTTGTGATTTATTAATCGTCAATGTGAAACTTAGCCTCAATGGAAACTGATTGCGCGTCAATTGAAATGACAGCCTAATTTCCTCAGCTATCTTCAATGGTATCTGTGACAAGAAGACCAAGTTTCCTTGAAAGTGCCCTGTTAAAATCTCTGTTTCTATTACATTTTTCGCAAATCGTCGACAAATAAGTCTTATTCTATTACATAAACCTATCTTTGGGTCAATATTTCTGATTAACATGATAGGAGCTCCGATTTTTAACTGTAGTTTATGAGGAGGTAAGTTAGCTGGTGTCAATAAATTTAGAAATTCAGGTTGATACAAACCTCTCATATCATCAACGACAGAATCATAGGAGTAGTATATAACTTCTTCGCCTGAAAATTGCAGAAGAGTGGTGTTGTTCAACATATTCACATGCTCATTTAACGGTGTTAATAAAGCTCTGTCTCGAATATAATTTTTATCGCCAACATGCAACCCTAAATTTGGGAATGTAACATCTATTAAATCATTGATAGATTTCTCGCATTCCCATGACATTCCCATTGGATCGGGGATCCTAATCATATCATCTTGTATGGTCATCTCCAATCCATTTCCAACTCGGAGAAGATATTCAGAGAAGCTGTTATCATTTTTTGCTCGCATATTTTCTGTTAGAGTTAATATCTTGACATAACTCCATAAATGTGATTGAATGATGCTTGCATTAATTATTTGTGCTCTTGTTCCATTGACAACAACCGGTAGTACCTGGAGAAAATCTCCTCCCATAATTATAACTTTCCCTCCAAATGGCTTGTCTACATCAGTAACATCCCGAAACGAACAATCAACTGTCTCAAACGCATTTCTATCAGTCATGGGTGCTTCATCCCAAATTATGGCCTTTGATTGTCTGATTACTTCTGCAAAGTCTGACTGTTTTTCAAAAGAGCAAAATGATTTGTAATCCAATTTAATAGGTATTTGTAACTTTGAATGTGCAGTCCGACCTCCCGGTAAAAGGGTAGTAGCAATACCAGAAGTAGTTGTAGCTATAATAATGCATCCTATTTTTCTAAAAGTGGCAAGAATTGCACAATACAAATATGTTTTGCCAATTCCACCAGGTCCATCAACAAAAAAACACTCATGTGTTTTGTTCATTATTGCCTCGTTGATCACATTGTAAGCATGTAATTAACCTTCATTGGGCAACGTAACTACGTTAAGATCATCTCGTGTAATAGGTAGTGATAATTCATCTTCTATAAGACCGGATAGGTTATTGAAATCATTGAATGATTCATTGATGGGTGGTAAATCAAACTCTTTAATAGAGTGTTTATGTTGCTTCAGGATATCATTAAGGTTATGAAGCAGTTTATTCATAATGTAGAACTCGTTGGTCGTGCTAGAACTTGGATAATCATCGATCATGCTTGCATAATTTTCATCCCAAATACTTCTAACATCGGCTGGTTCACAAAAGATCAATATAGTAGCAAACAGTCTTCTCAATGTGGATGGCATTCTGAATACTCGAGCCTCAAGTAGACATTCTCGAATACTGTTATCGTTCTCAAGCAAACCATAGTTCTGTGCAACATTCTTAAAAGTGACGCTTTGCGTGCCGTTGACATTTAATACTACATCGAATGACTTTGGACCCAGTACATGATTTAGAAGCATGCGCAAATAGTATCTTTCGCTATCAGCAAGCGGTGCTGAATAAAGCCTACCAATTACCCTTCGAGTTCTGATCCTTTTCCTCCAAATTTTTTGTTGTTTGAACCATCGATAATATTTTGGAAAATCTCTATACAAATAGAGGTTTTGCTCTCTCTGTTAGCTATAAACACTAAAAAACTCGGTCAACATTGTTTTGGAATTGTGGTCATCCATTAATATTGATGAAATTGACCGTTCACGACAAAACTGTATCTGATGTTTATTAGGTAGATGTATTTGTAATCGCTCTACCGATGGATAAATTCGACTCATTTGTAACTTGAACGTTCTCCACAAAGATTCAGGCGGGCACAACCATCTGCCGTCAACATAATTGTTTATTTCATCTTGATTAGCACAAGGACGGACTTCAAAAGAGACATGATTGGGTCCTTTATATACGTATTTGTATAAATATTTGATGCTATTAATACTGCTGCATATCTCAATATTTAGATGACAATCATATTTTAAAAGCAACCATGGATTATATGGAACAACCCATCTATTATCAACATTGAAGGCTGCATTTCTGCATAAAGTAATGTTTCTATTATCATTCCTTCTTCTATACACCGAGTAAGCATCATTCCCTTATATTGTCGCATCTGCATACTGCTTAGGAAAACTTTTATTACAGATATGATTCTTCATACACTGTGAATTTGGTTTGTAAGGTCCACATGGCCCATGAATCATGTGTTTTATTACAGACTCGTACAATGCAGGTTCCTGGTCCATATAAGGTATCTTAGCTCGTACAATTGAATCGTATTCATCAGGGGAGGTTAATTTGTCTGTCGAATCCAAAAACACCAACATGTGAACATGTGGTAATCCCCTTTTCTGAAATTCAATGACATGAACATGTCCGACTATCTTTCCTAACACGCCTCTATGGAATATATCTTTCTTGAGCTCCTCGTATTTAGAACGAAATATCCTAGTTAGGAGATTTGGACGGTCATACGGAACTTGTCTATCCATGAGCTCGTCCTTAATCTCCTTCCATCCTGGATTGCATATCATGGTTATGAACAAATCTGGCTTGCCACAGTGCTGAACAATTGTCATAGCATCCTGATATTGCTGATACATATCCTGGGGCTGCCACTAAATGAAGATGGCAATATGGTTCTTTTTCCACCGTTGCCTATTGTGAAATAACCCGGTATAAGGCTTGATAGTAATGAGAATATATAATTATATTTCCCATTAGAAGTGAGTTTATCATACCAGCATTATTTTCACCCGTAGTAAAACAATCTTGCAATACCGAATAAAGTTCTGCGTGCAGGTCGCTTTGATGTGATCTAATAAAACACAACTTTTGAGTTTCTATTTTTACACAGTTGTCGACCACATATTGTTGTAGTAACCTTCCACTGTGCAGCAATATCAAGTTGCAAGCATCTCGAATCTAGAGAAAAATTAATAAATAGTAGGACTGTAGGAATAATTTTGAAAAAGTTAATATGTGACATCTGAAAACATGTATAGTGATGGGTGATTACTGTAGCATGTATGAATAGTAATCACAACATGTAATTTTTGAATTCGTCATTGAATGTAAATTGCAAGACCATCCAAACGTACCCAATGGTAACAACAATGGATACTGAAGTGGGTGTATTAGCCAGAGTATTCTAGGACATTTTGAAGATGACCTCCAATCGTTTGAATAATGATATCTCTTTCTCGTGTATATTGTTCTTCTTCTTGTCCAACTAATATAGCTGCAACTTGAGAGGCCGAAGGCATAGTGTATTGTAGTAGATTAGAAGTGTAACACCTCCCCTGTAATGACCGTAAAATATGGGTCCGGCCGGGGCCCCACAACATACAGATGCAACAGCTTTAGTATTATAATATGACATAACTACCCAATCTCAAAACTCAAGACACAACACAGCGGAAACAGCAAAGAGACTAGAAGATATCCACACATATAGGAGATTAGAGATGGCCTTAAGGCCTTACAACAAAAGTGAGTCTGAAGCTCAAATAATAAAAACAGTCAAGAACGTGCATCAGCACCCCTAAACTACATCGGCATGCAAGCCGGAATACAGGAGCATCAAACATACAATGTCAAATAAGTAAAGCTAAAGCAAAGTGGTACTCTTCATGAGGCTTAGGCCTTTTTAGCCGGCAAGCTAGCTCCTACTTGCGATCCTTGTCCTGTAAAAATTGGTGGTAACGTGGGTCAACAAGGCTGACCCCAAATTGTGTAACAAACACATCTCCTCCCGACCGCCCCTAACGGACCCCGGGGTACTCCTCCAGCCAGCAAGTTAGCACTTCGTATGCAATATTCATAAGCAAGAAAAGCAACTAAGGAAATAGGCTTGGATGTCTCAAACATCATACATGTTCTCTACTGTTGAGCATATAATAAAAGGGCCTACTATGCAACATGAATGCAACACCCGGGCTTCACCCAAGGCACCCTATAGCGTATGCATCTAGCACAACATCACATCATTTGGGTACTCATTATTTCCCAATTGGCATAAAGCCGCAAACAAAGGGGAACCACAATCCTCCAACGACATACAAGCCGCCACACGGAACTCTTGCCAAGGCCCCACCCGCTCACGGTCGTAGACCCGGGCTTGCCGGCAAACTCTGACTTCTCATGTCAGGATTCCGTCCAACACACTGACCGATTCTAAGAACCCTTACTGGACCCCACCCTTTCATGGCCTCATTGCCCGGGCTTGCCCCATGCTCGGCGTTCTCGTCAGTCTCACAAAAAGGGGACTAGTCTCGCCGAGACACTTTCCACACATGACTTGCACGTCACGGGATAGCCAGCCGACCACAGAGACACAGCCACACCTTGGCACATCACAAACCAAGCCAGTTCCACCATAATTCCTCATTCGTACTGCAGCATTCCTGCACACCAAGGAAACCATCTACCGGCAATGGGGAGCTAACCTTGTCCACCAAGGAAACCATCTATCGCCAATACGGAGCTAACCTTGTCCGGTTCCGGCTACACGTACTAACACGAGAAAACGAGGAAAGCATCACAAACATCATAAACGGCCTCTTGCCGCAACGGTTTTCTACCAAAACCCTAAAGCTCGTATGCAACATCACCGGGTCGGACTAACGGTCGCGACCACGGCTTCACCCACCATGCCTAATCCACTAACGGAGCGGATCTCTAATGCAAAATCATGTCGGGGACGGACTCAATCGACCCGAAGGTTTCTCTTGAACCTTGGCGACCAAAACCCCTCTCATATCAGAGATTGGTGCCCAAAAAACCATGGAAATAAGAGATGCAAGACACGCATCCTAAAACCAAGAGGAGAAGTGTCGTTACATTCCGACCCCTCTTCCTAGCCATGGAAACTTAGCCGGATGAAAACCTTTGCAACGATCTTGACTCCACGGATCCGAACTCGGCTCGCGATTTGGAGCACCGAAGCCTCTCTAATGGCCGGATCTCCTTCACCGTCTTCCGCGCTCTCCCTTCTCTCTAAATCTTAGACGGAGAAATAGCGACTGAAAACAATCCGGATTTTGAAACCCTACTCTCGGGTATAACCCAAACCGAAAAACCCCCAGCCTCCGAATCCCAAACCAAGGAATGCACGGCTGCGATACGGGTCTGACCTAGAAAAACAGAATGTTGAACACTCTGCGTCAAACCAATCCGCCAAGATCGCCGCTCGACGATCGTCGAACCAAGATCGTCGAACGCACAAATCAACGAGTGCAAAATCATTGAGCGCAAGCCAGATCGTCGAATGCACAAATCGATGAGCGCAAAATCGTCGAGCGCAAGCCAGATCGTCGAACGTAGATCGTCGATCGCTGGCCAGATCGTCGAGCGCTGGCCAGAACCACGATCACTGGCCTGATCGTCGAACCAAAATCGTCGACCGCGCAAATCGTCGAGCGCAGATCGTCGAGCGCTGGCCAGATCGACGATCGCTGGCCTGATCGTCGACCCAAGATCGTCGACCGCTGGCCGGATCGACGATCGCTGGCGAGATCGACGATCGCTGGAGAGATCAACGATCTCTGGCGAGATCGTCGAACCAAAATCGTCGAACGCAGATTCGACACGGATCGTCGAGCGCAGACTCGACCACACTTCGTCGACTTCAAATCGACGGCCTCCCGGGCTCTTTGCCGAACCCGACCGAGACACGGCCTTGGACACGCCCGTGTCCTTGGCCGTGTCACCCCTTACCAAGACCCAATCCTGGCCAAAAACGTTGATCGTCCCTCTTACGGAAATTGGGGCGTTACAACTCTCTCCCCCTTAAAAGAATTTCGTCCCGAAATTACAGAAAATAAAAGGGGACAAAAGCTTAAATGGTACCTGAACGGAAAAACTTTGGATACTCCTCCAGCATGGTTTGCTCTCGCTCCCAAGAGAGCTCCTCACGACCACAGTTGTCCCATCGGAATTTAATGAGTTTCACCTCTTTGTTCTGCAACTGCCGAATCTCTGAATCCTCTATGGCAACTGGACGTACTCGCGTCCTCAAGCCTTCCTCTATCGGCACCGATGCCGGCTCGATCACCACACTAGCCTCTACCAAGGCTTTCCTCAAGACGGAGACATGGAAGACATCGTGTAATCCACTCAGCTCTGCGGACAACGCCAACTGGTACGCTGCTTCTCCCACCCGTTCAACAACTTTAAAAGGTCCCAAAAACCTTGGACTCAACTTCTTGAGTCGGAGAACCCTTGAAACGCCCTTGAACGGCTTGATTTTTAAATAGACCCAATCGCCTACCGCAAACTCCAGCTTCCTATGGCGAGCATTAAAATACTTTGCTTTCCGATCTTGCGCCACCTTCATACACTCTTGAATGGTCTGCACCATCTCACAAGCATCAGCTACCACCTCTTTTCCCAACAGTTTGGTGTCTCCCGCCTCTGCCCAAGACATCGACGTTCGACACCGTCTCCCATACAAGGCTTTGTACGGCGCCATTTTTATACTTGCTTGGTAACTGTTGTTGTACGCGAACTCCACCATGAAGAGGTGATCTTCCCACTTCTTGCCGAAATCAAGAATGCACATTCTCAGCATGTCTTCCATAGTACGGTTCGTTCTTTCAGTTTTCCCGTCAGTTTGGGTATGGAAAGCTGTACTGAACTTGAGCTTCGTGCCCAAACTCTTTTGAACCAATCTCCAGTCCTTGGACGTAAACCGTCCATCTCGATCGCTGACTATGCTCTTAGGAATCCCATGTAGTCGCACAATGTTGCGAACATGCAACTCCACCAGCTTCTCCATGTTGTCCTTCCGATTTGGGATGAAATGGGCCACCTTGGTTAAGAGATCCACGATCACCCAAATAGCGTCATTACCCTGCTGCGATCTAGGTAACCCATGCACAAAATCCATTGAGATATCATCGAACTTCCACTCTGGGATTGGAAGAGGCTTCAGGAACCCGCCCAGCTTCTGACACTCGGCCTTCACCAAGGCACAAGTTTGGCATCGATTCACATACAAAGCTACGTCCCGCTTCAGCCCAGGCCACCAAAAGGATTTCTTCATATCCAAGTACATCTTTGTACTACCCGGGTGAACTGAGTACTTTGAGAAGTGAGCCTCAAACATCAACTCCTCACGGAGCTTGCCAAACTGCGGTACACAAATCCGTCCGCCCTTCCTCAAGATCCCATCAATTATCTCCCAGGCGCTGCTCTCGCCCTTTTGAGCCTCCTCCACGAACGGTTGAAACTCCACATCCAAACGGGTTGCTTCCCGAATACGATCGGACAAGTCATTCTGGATTTCAATCCAGTTAAACCGAGCCATGCTAGACTCGCCTCTCGCTACGCATTCCATGCCAAGGGACTCCCAGTCCCATACCAACCGCTCATCATGAGCTTTGATCCAATTCCCTTGCCCCGAGTACTTTCTACTCAAGGCATCTGCCACCACATTGGCTTTACCTGGCGTATACTGAATCGCCACCTCGTAGTCTCCAAGGAACTCAACCCACCTGCGTTGTCGCATGTTCAAGTCCTTTTGATCCAAGAGATACTTCAGGCTTTTATGATCCGTGAAGATCTCCACCTTTGCACCATAAACATAGTGTCGCCATATTTTTAACGCAAAAATTACCGCCGCCAACTCCAAGTCATGGACAGGGTAATTCCTCTCATGAAGCTTCAACTGCCTAGACCCAAAAGCTATCACCTTGCCATGTTGCACCAAAACGCAACCCAAACCGCATCCTGATGCGTCACTGAAGATTTGAAATCCCTCGGTCCCTTGCGGTAGACTTAGGATTGGAGCCATCATCAGTCTCTCCTTCAGTGCCTCAAATTCTTGACTGCACTCTTGAGTCCACACAAATTTATGATCTTTACGAGTGAGTGAGGTGAGGGGTAGAGCTATCCGCGAAAAATTCTCCACGAATCTCCTATAGTACCCGGCTAGTCCAAGAAAACTTCGGACTTCCGCCACGGTCCTCAAAACCGGCCAATCTTTGATGGCTTCCACTTTTGTTGGATCCACTGCCACCCCATCCCCACTAATCACGTGGCCCAAAAATGCCACCTTTGCTAACCAGAACTCGCACTTTGAGAACTTTGCATACAGCTGATTCTCTCTCAACACATGCAAGACCACTCTCAAGTGGGTCTCATGCTCCACTTCCGATTTGGAATATACCAAGATGTCGTCAATGAAGACAACCACAAAAGAATCCAAGTATTCCCGAAATACTCGATTCATAAGATCCATGAACACAGATGGCGCGTTCGTCAGCCCGAACGGCATCATCGAGAACTCGAAGTGACCATACCTCGTACCCAACGCTGTCTTGGGTATGTCCTCATCCCGAATTCGCAATTGGTAGTATCCCGACTTTAAGTCCAACTTTGAATACACCACCGACCCCACCAACGGGTCGAACAGGTCGTCTATCCGAGGAATCGGATACTTATTCTTAACAGTCAATTTATTCAGCTCTTGATAGTCTATGCACAGCCGCATACTACCATCTTTCTTCTTCACGAACAACACCGGCGCGCTCCACGGTGAAGAACTGGGTCGGATATACCCCTGTTCCAACAGTTCCTTCAACTGCACTTTGAGCTCAGCCAACTCTTTTGGTTCCATTCTAAATGGAGGCTGTGACACCGGCCTAGCCTCTACCACTAACTCAATCGAGAAGTCGATCTCCCGCCGAGGAGGCGCTCCAGGAAGATCATCAGGAAACACGTCCTCGAATTCTGCCACCACTGGCACTTCCCCAATTGATAACTTGGAGAGGCGAACCTCCAATAACGCTACAAGCGCTATTCCACCCTGGTTAACTGCCCGCACCAACTACAAGGCCGAAATTAGGGAACAGGCCACTCCGCTAAGGCCCTCAAACTTGACTTCCGCCTGCCCCTTGCTCCTTAGGGTCACCACCTTGGATAGGCAATCAATACTGGCGCGCTGCTCTGCAAGCCAGGCCATGCCCAAAATCACATCAAACTCAACCAATGGTAAAACTGCTGCTACCAATACGAAGTCAACTCCGTCCAGCTCCCAACAAATGCGCCCTTTGGCCCCAGTGGTCATGGATGACCCATTGGGCATGCGCACTTTCAGCTCCGCATCCGTCGAAAATGACTCAACTCCTATTCTCCGGATGAAGCTCTCCACAAGAAAGGAGTGTGATGCTCCCGTATCGAACAATACCCTAGCGGGGTATCCGGAAACTAATACGAAGCCTATAACATAGACATCACACATAAAGGTCTAAAATTATGAAGCACAAAGTTAAACTTAAATTTCCTCATACCTGTCACCACATCGGTTTGGCGGATCGCTTCCTGCTGTCTAAGGTTGTAGGCCCATGGTTGCATTGGTTGGAACCGAGAAGCACTAGACTCCGCCATCTTCCCTTTCTCTGAGGCACTGGGGCCGGAGCGCACAGTCTGCTCCTGCCTTGCCTCTTGCTCCACTCCTCCTTGAGGAAAAACACGAGGGATGTGCCCCACCTTACCGTAGTTGTAGCACGTCGGCGGTCCCCTAGAGTGAGAACCTCCAGACGTCCACTTTTTCTTCTCACCGGACCTGGAAGTGTGAGGCTTTTTCCTCCACCTATTCCCTTCAGACTTTCCCTGGGATTGGGAAGGCTTCCCTTCCCCTTGCTTGGGATTGAAACCCTTACGATGTTGGGTTCGCTCTAGATCACTCTCCAATGTCCTGGCAGCCTCAACTAGCTCATTAAAACCAGCTCTCTTCATGGAAATGAGGGGTTGCCTCAGATTCTCCCTCAGCCCCTGGTAGAAGAGGTTATCCCTCTCTACATCATCTGCCATCGTCGTTCCTGCGTAACGACCCAAATGGGTGAACTCTTGCACATACTCGTCCACCATCTTATCTCGCTGCACCAAGTGTAGAAACTGCCTCTGAAGGGCCAACCTCGTTGAAACGGGAATGTAATTCTTTAGAAAAGCATCCCCAAACTCTTCTATGGACGGGGTGCATCCAGGAAATTGGCGGCCGTTATGGCTTACCCACTACAGCTTTGCGTCTCCTTCTAACATGAAGTCCGCAAACTCAGATTTCTTATCTTCTGGCGTCTCCGCCACCCTCAGAAGTTCTTGCATCCTTGCCCACCAATCCTCCACATCAGTCGGGGTACCGACACCCTTGAATGCCGGGGGATGGAAACTCAGAAAATACTTCATGTGCCGGTCTCCATGTCCGACAACCACCCTTTCTGCCAAAGGCTCCACTCGTCTGGCTTCTCCACCTGGCACGGCCGTCGCCGTATCCGGTGTAGAAGGGGTTGCTACCTGAGCTGTCGCTGCAACTTGGGCTGCCACCATTGCTTCTGCAAGCATGCGACAGAAATCGGCCGGGTTTACACCCGTGCCCAAAATACCGGGATCAGTGGCACTGCTTGCCGAAAGCTCTTCTCTTGGTCTCGACGTACCCGCCTCGTTGCTTGCACTCTTCAGAAAATCAAGAAAACAAGGAATCAGTCTCTAATCACAAGACTCAAACATAAGGACACTCATGGTCCCGCATTACTCCTATGTGGATATCTTCTATACGCACTGACCTTGGATCTAACCTCCCTCTGATACCAAATTGTAACACCTCCCCTATAATGACTGTATAATATGGGTCCGGCTGGGGCCCCACAACATACAGACGCCACAGCTTTAGTATTATAAGATGATATAACTACCCAATCTCAAAACTCAAGACACAACACTGCGGAAACAACAAAGAGACTAGAAGATATCCACACATATAGGAGATTAGAGATGGCCTTAAGGCCTTACAACAAAAGTGAGCCCAAAGCTCAAATAATAAAAACAGTCAAGAACGTGCATCAGCACCCCTAAACTACCTCGACATGCAAGCCGGAATACAGTAGCACCAAACATACAATGTCAAATAAGTAAAGCTAAAGCAAAGCGGTACTCTTCATGAGGCTTAGGCCTTTTTGGTCGGTGAGCTAGCTCCTGCTTGCGATCCTTGTCCTGTAAAAATTGGTGGTAACGTGGGTCAGCAAAGGCTGACCTCAAACTGTGTAACAAACACATCTCCTCCCGGCCCCCCTAACGGACCCCGGGGTACTCCTCCTACCTGCAAGTTAGCACTTTGTATGCAATATTCATAAGCAAGAAAAGCAACTAAGGAAATAGGCTTGGATGTCTCAAACATCATACATGTTCTCTACTGTTGAGCATATAATAAAAGGGCCTACTATGCAACATGAATGCAACACCCGGGCTTCACCCAAGGCACGCTATAGCGTATGCATCTAGCACAACATCACATCATTTGGGTACTCATCATTTCCCCTTTAGCATAAAGCCGCAAACAAAGGGGAACCACAATCCCCCAACGACATACAAGCCGCCACATGGAACTCTTGCCGAGGCCCCACCCGCTCACTGTCGTAGACCCGGGCTTGCCGGCAAACTCTGACTTCTCATGTCAGGATTCCGTCCAACACACTGACCGATTCTAAGAACCCTTGCTGGACCCCACCCGCTCATGGCCTCATTTCCCGGGCTTGCCCCATGCTCGGCGTTCTCGTCAGACTCACAAAAAGGGGACTAGTCTCGCCGAGACACTTTCCACACATGACTTGCACATCACGGGATAGCCATCCGACCACAGAGACACAGCCACGCCTTGTCACATCACAAACCAAGCCAGTTCCACCATAATCCCTCATTCGTACTGCAGCGTTCCCGCGCACCAAGGAAACCATCTACCGCCAATAGGGAGCTAACCTTGTCCACCAAGGAAACCATCTACCGCCAATGCAGAGCTAACCTTGTCCGGTTCCGGCTACACATACTCACATGAGAAAATGGGGAAAGCATCACAAACATCATAAACGACCTCTTGCTGCAACGGGTTTCTACCAAAACCCTAAAGCTCGTATGCAACATCACCGGGTCGGACTAATGGTCGTGACCACGGCTTCACCCACCATGCCTAATCCACTAACGGAGCAGAACTCTAATGCAAAATCATGTCGGGGATGGACTCAATCAACCCGGAGGTTTCTCTTGAACCTTGGCGACCAAAACCCCTCTCATATGAGAGATTGGTGCCCAAAAAACATGGAAATAAGAGATGCAAGACACGCATCCTAAAACCAAGAGGAGAAGTGTCGTTACCTTCTGACCCCTCTTCCTAGCCATGGAAACTTAGCCGGATGAAAACCTTCGCAATGATCTTGCCTCCATGGATCCGAACTCGGCTCGCGATTTGGAGCACTGAAGCCTCTCTAATGGCCAGATCTCCTTCACCGTCTTCCGCGCTCTCCCTTCTCTCTAGATCTTAGACGGAGAAACAACGACTGAAAACAATCCGAATTTTGAAACCCTACTCTCGGGTATAACCCAAACAGAAAAACCCCCAGCCTTCGGATCCCACACAAAGGAATGCACGACTGCGATACGGGTCTGACCTGGAAAAATAGAATGTCGAACACTCTGCGTCAAACCAATCCGCCAAGATCGCCGCTCGACGATCGTCGAACCAAGATCGTCGAATGCACAAATCAACGAGCGCAAAATCATTGAGCGCAAGCCAGATCGTCGAACGCACAAATCGAAGAGCGCAAAATCATCGAGCGCAAGCCAGATCATCGAACGCAGATCATCAATTGTTGGCCAGATCGTCGAGCGCTGGCCAGAACCACGATCACTGGCCTGATCGTCGAACCAAAATCGTCGACCGCGCAAATCATCGAGCGCAGATCATCGATCATTGGCCAGAACATCGAACTTTGGCCAGATCGACGATTGCTGGCCTGATCGTCGACCCAAGATCGTCGACCGCTGGCCGGATCGACGATCGCTGGCGAGATCGACGATCGCTGGAGAGATCGACGATCTCTGGCGAGATCGTCAAACCCAGATTCGACACGGATTGTCGAGCGCAGACTCGACCACACTTCGTAGACTTCAAATCGACGACCTCCCGGGCTCTTTGCCGAACCCGACCGAGACACGGCCTTGGACACGCCCGTGTCCTTGGCCGTGTCACCCCTTACCAAGACCTAATCCTGGCCAAAAATGTTGATCGTCCCTCTTACGGAAATTGGGGCGTTACAAGAAGGACGTTCTTTTATAACCAAATTGCATTCATGTATGTTTGGTTGGCGTGATAGCTGTCGAAACCTCTGAACGAAGGGGTTGAACATATCCAAAATACGTGTTATTTTTTGTATGAGCTCAAACCTAAGCTCATTATTTTCTTGCAGGCGATTTGCTGTCTCATGTTCGGTGTCGTAGATGAATAGTTGAAGAAAGCATGTTCTTAGGCCATCATTTGGGGTTAGGTTTCCAATGCAATGGTACATGGAGCCGTGTGCCCGGAAGCTATAAATTCCTTGGTGAAATGGAGCTATTTTTTGTCAAGCTTTACACCCATTGACGTGAAGGAGAAAACATGGTTGTATGCACGCAGATGTTGTCTGAAATGTTGACCTTCCTCAGATTGGTTGGTGTAGAGGTTGAGTAGTTCGGTAGGTACTGGGATTTCAGGTAGTGATATTCTTCCTTTGTTACAACACATTGAGCTTGTCCCTCGTTGAAATAGTCTAGCATGATAGTGGGGATAGATTGTCGCTGAGTGTAGTTCAAAGCGCGTTTCATTGTGTGCTGGATAGAAATTTCTAGCACAATTACGTTGAATGTACGTCCTTGTTGTTGCATTAATATCATCATCATCATCTTCTTCGACATTATCATTTTCTGTGTCAGAACTATTATTGTTGATTGGTGCAGCAGCTGGAGTGAAGTATTCTCGCATTTAGTGATCATTTAGAAGTTCAAATACATGAAGTGGTGAACATACAGAGAAAGTTAGTTCGCATTTAGTATACCCTGAGCAATTGTTGTAGACCGCGCTGATGCAGAACTTTCGCCTATTTCAAAAGATGAACGCGTGTTCATAATAGAGGACATTGTTCTTTGTTTATCTACCCGAAAATGGCATTTTTCTCGTCTTCGGGTATTTTCAGCAGCACGTTGTTGAACAGTCGTATTACTTCTCCGGACGCGGGTAGAATTGCGGTGCAATAAGTGAGTACGACTTTCTGGTGGTTGTATGATAACAAAGTAGTTACATTCACATGCATAATCTATTTTGCCGAGCTAGGGATCTTTCTAAATTTGGATAGGTAATACCTGGAGTTAGTAGATTTTGAAGGAGTTCTTGACTCGCAACTGTTGGAGTTGATGTTGTCGTTGCACATTCACTTATTTGAAACGTTGAATGCATAGTCACAGTGTTAGGCATTGTTGATTCTTGCGCTTCACGACACTGGCGTTGTGCCCGTCTTCTACTGTTTTTGTCAGCACGTTGTAGATCAGTTATATTACTTCTTCGAACGCGGGTAGAATCACGGTGCAGTAATCGTGTACGGCAATCTGTTATTGTTGTATGTGTGTTAGTAATGCACTGCATTCACACGATATATTCGACTGTGTAAGGATGTTTATAAATAGGCCCAAATAGTACCTGGCGTCAGTAGACTTTGAAGTAATTCTTGACTTGCAATGTCTTCCATTGTTGATGGCGTTAATGAGTTCCAAAACTTGTTTATAAACTGGTACTATCAATTATTGGTCTTTGTATAAGAAGAAAACATTATTAAAACTAATAGGGAGGGAATTCATTTTTAATGGGACATTCAGAAGAGCATTTCGTTATGAAACTGTTAAAGAAATTAGTCCTTAACAAAGATCTTATAATGATTTCATAGAACAAACTAAGTATTATTTTCGTCATGATTTAATATACTAACGATCATTGAAAGACACCAAACTTTTGTAGTCACGGCCTTATCACATTTAAAGGAAGAAAATTAAATTTAGATTTCATTGCAGGAGGGCCTTATCATATAAAAGAGATAAGGACTATATTTGAAGCAATTTCATTGATGGACGAATACTTAGAGTGAACATATTAAGATTTTGGACATCACAACCTTATCACATTTAAGTATAATTTTATCCATATTGAGATTTATCTGGAGGGACAAAATCTTAGCAACATTGATGAAAGTTGTATGTGAAAAATTTTATTTGAGCATTGCGCTTAAAGCTATAATGAAAAAGTCACAAAAATCCGGAATGCTTTATTTTGTTTATAAAATTGCATCAAAGATAACTCAAAGAAACAAATAAAAATTCCAAAAATAACAAATATTTTGATAGAGTGGGGTTTTAAGGCTAAAACATGGAATTTGATTTCGGGGCTAAAGCCTGAAATTATGAGAACCTGGAACCAAGAGGTTATATTTGGGTTAGTCATGACTATGTTAAAAGAAAATGAGTTTGAGGAGAAGAGGAGCACATGTTCATTGAAGCAACATCCATAGGATGAGGAATTTTAGCAAAATACCTACACATTGACACATCCACACATGTTAACACACACATCTTGATTAGCACACATTTTTAATGCTAACTATTTGAAGCAGGTTGTCTCTTGAAATTATTTGAATGTTAAAATTGGTAAAAATGTAATGCTTCAAATAATTTTGGACATTGGATGTTAAAATTCTGACTTGAAATACACATCCAAAGAATGTCCTAAATTGGACGTGCCTCGAAAATGATGTAATGCTCAAATTATTTGAATGCATCCAGATCACATAATTATAACAATAATTTTTCTTGAAATAAACAGGTTATTGCTAAATAATGTAATTCTCATTATCAGGGCACAACCAAATTACAGATTGATAACAAGCTATCGGGGCACAAACAAATTACATATTGATTCAAATACACATCCAATGTCCAAAATAATGCTAGCATTTCGTTTAAATTGCTAAATTATGAGTTGATCATGTCCAAAATTATTTGAAGCATTTCGTTGTCCTCCAATGTCTATTTTTAATGTTAATTATTTTTAACGCTAAATACACATCCAAATAAACACACACATCCACACATGTTAACACACATATTCATATGCCCACACTAACTTGCAGCATAATCAATAAGAAATCAAGAAAAAACAGGGCTAGACTCAAGTAAAGAAATCTAAAAATGAAATTTCACTTAAATCATCCAAGGGACCAAAAACAACAACTATTCATAAGAAACATGCTTTATTGTACTTTTATAGGAATATTCATAGGAAACATCGAGGGAGAAGCACATGAATGAATGAATGAATGAAGATAGACGGGAAGAGTACATACCTAATGAACAAAAATACATACACATTCATTTTAGGTACAATTTTACAGAATAGTAGTACTGAGTGGACACGAAGAAACTCATTAATTTTCTTAATACATAAAAAGACACCTCATACAAAGAAGATTATTCATGCACATGCAGCGTTTAAACTTTTATAACATGAATAGCCGATTATAAATAGTGCATGAAAGAATGCCCTGATAATGCAAACTTGGTACATGAAGTGAGGATGGCTAGATTGAGCACCATTTTCCTCCCCATGCAGATTTATATCTAATTCATCAAAGATACATAGATATAAAAGAAATCAAAACCCAGTAAGATGAAATCAGAAATAAAAATCAAAAGCCACATACATGGGTATGGTGTTGCACAGATATTTTTTTGAATGTCATTCTTCTAGCTCTTACATAAATCACAAATATTTTGAATGTCATTCTTCTAGCTCTTACATTTGAATTGCCTCTCTTTTTATTGGTTCAGGAGGTTTATTGTACTTGATGGTTGGAACAACATGCAATATGTTTCAGCCAATTACAATCTATGCTAACTATCTGTCCCTGACCAACTCCAACCTTAACTGCCCGGATGGCCAGGTCACCCCCTCATGAAATCCTCATGTTTTCAAAATCACAGGGATGCCCACAAAATCTTCAAAACAGGAAATTTGTACCTAAGAATTGTTAAAGAATGGGTCATTCCGCAGATTCTACGGTAACCTCGATTTGTCGGAGTCTGTTTTTGCTACTTTTAGCATGTTTCTAAGAATTATTATGGATATAAAACTTATGCGTATGCGCATTCAGGAGATCCAGAGTCTCATATTATTGTATGATGTACTAATGGGAGCACAGAATAAAGAACCAAACTAAACAAACTCAGTTTTTACGTGATTGAGGTAGTAGATTTAACCACGATCATTCTTTAAAAACTAAACAAACTGATTTTGTCGTGTAAAAATCTAGATTTTAAAACCAAAAAATCAAGTTCCATAAATGTTAAAAAGCCAACCATTTTTTAAATACTTTTTGAGTATGGGTGTTTGCGGCCTTCGTGAATGAGTGGGGAACCCAAACTCAGTGTTAAATGCAAGAGATGAACTAAGATTTTTTTTGGTTAACCACGATCATCTTTAAAACTAAACAAACTCGGTTTTTAGATGATTGAGGTAATAGATTTAACCACGATCATTCTTTAAAAACTAAACAAACGGAGTTTGTCGTGTTTTAAAACTCCAGATATTAAAAACCAAAAAATCAAGTTCCATAAATGTTAAAAACCAAACCATTTTTGAAACACTTTTTGAGTGTTTTAAAAACCACGATCATTCTTTAAAAACTAAAAAAACTGAGTCTGTCATGTATAAAATCCTGATTTTAAAAACAAAAAAAAATTAAGTTCCATAAATGTTAAAAACCAAACCATTTTTGAAATACTTTTTGAGTATTGGTGTTTGCGGCCTTTGTGACTGACTGGGAAAACTAAACTCAGTGTTAAATGCAAGAGATTAACCAAAACAATTGTCACGGTTTGCTAAAAAATTGTCATGGTTTGCGGCCTTCGTGAATGAGTGTGGAAACCAAACTCAATGTTAAATGTATAGAGATTAGCCAAATGCAAGAGATTAACCAAATGCAAGAGATCAGCAAAAAAATTGTGACGGATTGCTAAAAAATTGCTGATGAAAAAATACTAAAATGGAAAGTAGCATAGAAATAAGGAAATGCAAGAGATTAAAAAAATACAACATCTGATTTCCTCAAGGTTTGCCAAAAATGTGTTGATGAACAAATACTAAAATGAAAAGTAGCATAGAAATCAATAAAAAGGGGCTGATGAGATTCAATACAGGGATTGAACAGAGAGGGGAAGTGAAAGAGGAAGTACCAGCAAGAGTGTGCAAGGAGGAAGAAAATGTAGAAAGTTGTAGAGAGGAGCTTCAGAAATACGACCGGAAGCCTCTGTAACCATGAGGAGAGGCAATACCTGCGAAATCATTCACGAAAACAGTGATGAAATACCTGCAAAATCAGTTAACATGGACTCTGGCTGCTAGAAAACATGAGTAGAATGTTGTGTTGGAACACCCTATTACTAATTTGGGTCAGGATCACTATGTCTCTAGGAATATTTGCTTGACCTCCTGTATAGCTTAATAGGTCAATTAGAATTGAGTCTAAGGGTTAGAAGTCTAGGTTTGGAAGCTGCCCTGGAGACCAAGATTCTATATTTGAAGACCAAGTCATATCGTCGAGCTCAGCACGACGATTCGTCGAACTCCGGTCGACGATCGTCTAGCTCACTTCGACAGATCGTCGAACTCCATTCGACGATCGTCTAGCTCAACTTCGACAGATCGTTGAACTCCATTCGACGATCGCTGAGCTCAACTTCATTATATCGTCGAACTCCATTCGACGATCGGTGAGCTCAGGTCGACGATTTTGACTCTGCTTTGGATCTTTATCTCTGAGCTCAGTTCGATGATCTTTGAGCTCAGATCGACGATATTTTGCTGCTGTATATTTCCAGATCACTGAGCTCAGCTCGACGATAGCAGAGCTCAGCTCGACGATTTCAGATAACTTCCAGGATATTTCTTAATTCAAATTCAAATCAGTTAGGAGTTATTCTGCAATTAATTCAGAGATTTCCTTGCCGTTCACATTCATTTCTGGACCAAGTTTCAAGGGATTTTTCAAGGAATGTTTCTGTGGACTTTCCTCTAGAAGAGATTATGCAATTAAGGATGCAATCAATGCAGGCCAACGACTATCCTTGACAGAGAATGTTATTCTATTCTGTACCAGAGAATAAAAGACAGAATTTTTGAATCTCTCAATAGCACACACAATACAGAGAGAGAATACAGATTACAAAGACTCATTCAAAAATCTTCTGTCACAAAGAATTCTGAAGAACACACATCTAAGGAGATCAAGCTTTCTCAAATCCTCAGATCTCTGTAGTTTTCAAAGTGTTCAAGGCCAACATATTTCCAGACTCTAAACATTCAACATTTCAGCTATTGCTGAAATCATCTATTGCTGGAGTTCAACCTTTGAAGGCATATCACCCTCAGCAAAGCTTTTCTTCCTGAAGATCTCAAGGATTCAGGGGGAGCTTTGACATCAACAATCCACTTAGTCTTCTCAGTTGTTTGAGAAAGAGAAGACTGTCATCACTCTCTCACCCCCTCTCTGTAAAGGGTTTCTCAAACTCCCTTCAAAAGTTTGAGCTTGGTTTTTGAGCACCTTGTCAAAAGCTCATTGGTGGCAAGACACCTGATCAAAAAAATCTGCTTTGGTTTTTGAGCACCTTATCAAAAAGCTCATTGGTGCCCAGGACACCCTGATCAACTCATCCTGCAGTGGATTCCTACCTAGGGTGGTAGAAGAGTGGATGTACCAAGTTTAGGGGAACACTATATTTCCTTGTGTCTTCTGTTTT